>CM034156.1:134726939-134734439 GCA_019776745.2 Taxus chinensis
TTAATGGTATTCTTACAAGGAATTAGAATACACATATTTCTAGATCGATCTACTATCACAAAAATATAATCATGACCTTTTTTGGAGGTAGGAAAACCGCCCACAAAATGCATGGAGATACTCTCCCACGATCTAGAAGGAACTGAAATCAAAATATATAATCAAACCTTCCTGTTATTAGGCTTTCTTGTAATGCCTAAAAAATAATCCCTAATGAGTTTAACAAATCACGCTTACATGTTTGGCCAATACACATACCTCTGTAAGTGTCCTACAGTCTTTGTCACACCAAAGTGACCAATTGTCTTGTAAGTGTGTGCTTCTCTCATCAACTATACTTTTTCCCCCTTAGGCAAACAAAGTTTATCATTCTTGTAGAGAAAACCATCCTAGAAATAGTATTCTCCTCTAGGTGTAAATCCCTCGCTTGGAGGTTTTTGCTGAAAAATATTTACAAAATCCAGATCCTGCTCATAATGTTCCTTATATGCTTCACACAAAAAAGGGTCAAGAAAAGTTAACATGCCCATAGCTGAAATAAAAGGAGGTCTACATAACATATAAAATAAATTTTTAGTCACACCTTTCTTATATTTAATAATAAAATGAAATTGCTGTAAGAAAACCATCCATTTATAGTGTCTAGCTAGTTGAAGTTTATTTTGAGCTTGCAGATATTGGAGAGGTTGATGATCTATATGAATGATAGTTTCTTTACCCATCAAATAATGTTTCCATTTCTTGACTTCCTGAAAAAGAGCATATAATTCTTTTTCATATGTACAATAATTCAAAATTGCATCGTGAAATAATTTAGAGTGATAACATATGGGTCTACCCCCTAAATAAGGACAACCCCCATAACATAGTCACTGACATTGGTGTCCACCTCAAATGGTATCTACAAGTTAAGTAGTACAAAAAATGGAGCATGAATAATCTTATATTTAAATGAATCAAAAGAAATATGATGTTTCTTACCCCAATCAGAAGCCCTACCACATGCTATCAATGAATGTAGTGGTGTTGTTATGTATGAAAATTTCTTAATGAACTTCCTTAAATAATGAAATGCACCCACGAAGCTCCTTGTATCGGTCAAACTGGATAGTGTAGGCCAATTTTGAATGGCCTCTATCTTTGTCGGATGAATCCTTAATTCTCCATATCCAACCACATGTCCCAAAAAGATAAGTGACTGTTGTGAAAAATCACACTTCTTTTCATTCAACACAAGATGGTTCTCCTTACGAACATGTAAAACTTGACACAAATTATCAATATGCTCCTCAAAAGTTCTCCTAAAAACCAGAATGTCATCCAAGTACACAATAACAAAGGAATAAATATATGGCCTCATTACCTCATTCATCAACCTCATAAAGGTAGCTAGTACATTACATAGCCTGAACAGTAATACAAACCATTCATATAACCCTTTCTTGGTCACGAAGGTTATTTTCCAGATGTCCTCTTCCTTGATCCACACTTGATGATACCCAGACTTCAAATCAATCTTAGTAAAATATTTAGTATGCTATAATTGATCTAATAAAACATCAATGCGAGGAAGAGGCTACATATTCTTGATGGTTATTTTGTTTAAAGCTCTAGAATCAACAGACTTTCTCCCTGAACCATATTTCTTAGGTACTAAAACAATAGGAGAACCACATGGAGAAGTGCTAGGATGGATTATACCTTGCTTAATCAAATATTGTAACTATTGTTTTACCTCACTGGAATATTTCCAAGATTTTCTATATAATCCCAAGCTTAGAAGTAGACTATTGGGTATCAAGTTGATCTCATGCTCAATTTTCCTGATTGGGGTCATCCCTGTAGGTTCTTAAGAGACCTATCTTAACCACCAAACCAACTCTGCTATCTGTGTCTACTCTTTTTTTGAATAAATGTTATACATGGTGTTAGATGTAACAAACTCATCCTCTGAAATATATCTCTCAAAATAAGTAATTCAAATTTACCACTAGCATTAATAAGCTTCCAAACTTTGCTAGCACTTACGAAAGATATCTTCAAATCTCTTGAATAGGATGAAATGAAGTAGCTGTTACCATCCTTCACCAAACACTATTGGTTTGATCTCTTCACTAAGATATCCTCTGGATATACAAATATGGGCTGCAAAATACTACAAAACAAACATCAAGGGGAACAACATCCATAGTAAATTCATAAATAATTTTTTTGTCAATACAAAAATTGATTTACATTGCTTAGTAACCTTGATGTATACACCTTTCTTTACCCAACCCAAAGAATAATGACTTGGGTGATTGTAAGTTTCCAACTTTAGAATCTCCAATAACTCTTTACTAATCAAATTAGGTTGAGAACATGTATCAAAAGAGAATCCATCTTAGTTATCTTCACTTGCATTTTAAAATGAAAGAGCTTCATTAGTTCATTTTCCCGAACAACATTGTTACTACCCAAACATACCTCTTTGTGGATAGATGAACAACACATAGTCTCATCCACCTCTTTGCGACAAAAAAATTCCTCTGCCTTGAGGATAGTTATGGAATTCTTCTTATTTTTCTTATTCTTGAAGGGATGTAATTCCAGGTGAAGATTCTAACATTTTTCCTTGGTACGAGTTTCAACATCACAATGCCCACAGTGAACTTTAGTATCATTTTTAGAAATAGAAGTATCATTTTTCTTACCCTTTCCTTTTCCTTTATCCTTCTAGTTGGTGTCACGTTGTTTTTTTTAAGAATGCTGAGAGGTAAATGAACTCTTTGTCTTTTCCATCTCTAAGTAGTGAGATTGCGTGCAAGCCTCATCTACGTCTTCCATCTTGGCCAAGAGAACTTGTATCCTCAAGTGGCTATGAAGGTAACCAATGAAATTCATCAATAGGTCCTAGTCAGCTACATATTTTTACATCTAAATAGATTTCTTCTGGAACTCACTGGTATACTCTTGCACATTCTGGCCTTATTTTTTCTTGAGATACTACCAATACATGGAACTCTCTTCCTCATATAAAATAGGAAAAAATTGCTTCTTGAAAAGTTTCTTAAAATAATCCCACTTAGTAATTCAAGGAATCTTGTTAACAACCAACCAATGAACATAACTTTCAAACCAAGTTCATGATTGGTCAATTTTAACCGAGAAAAGAAAATCTACTAAATTTCATTAATTTGATGCAAACTCAAATATACCTCCAATTGAGCTAGCCAATGTTTTAGCTTCTCAACATTCACATCTCCATCATAAGGTTGAATTTCTATCTTGGTATCTACTTTGAAAGGTGGAGGTGTGGGAATGGCACATGGCTACTCTTCTTCATACTCATGAGCATCCTTTTCATAATATTTTGGTGTCTCATTTAGAACACCAAGTTTATCCATGAGTAATCCCATGATGGACTAAAATTTCCCTAAGGACAAGGAAATACTGCCCATATCCTTAGATAGACTTGCCACATTTACATTTAACTTATAGAAATGTTCTTCTTCACTATCATCCGCATCTTCTCTATGAGCCATCTCTCAAATTAATTTCTTCCACTTCCTTGTAGAAATATTTTCTTTAGAAGGAATAAGGATACCTTCACTACTTTATTTTCCCTTTCAGGTAAGGGGCATCTAACTACAATCTCAACACAAATTAACCACACAAAAATTCAAATCTTAACTCCTCTAATACCAATCTGATCCGTAAACTGCTGAACTCTAATAATAAATAGATCACTATGCATGTGAAAATGGATGAAAAATGTATTAAGTTCTTTGTTACCAATATATCATGCAAGAAATAAACACTAATATACTACAAAATTGAGAAAAGAAAGACAATATTTATCCTAGAGAAACCCAATGTGGGAAAAAATCCATTGGGTATGAAAATTTACTTCCCTTTCACTATGTAAATCTCCATAAATACAAATTATTGCCAATAGTTGGCCTTTAATAAGGATTCACATAGTTCCTTATAATTTTATTCACTTGCTCGCAACTTATTAACAATGGATAACTCACTCTAAAGCAACAAAACAAGAAAGAACTATAATTTATCCTCTTTACCCACACTAGAATTCACTCAAAATCACTTGTTTGAATCCTTCTACAACATTGTACTTATAATTTATCTTCTTAGGGGTGCATAGAAAGGAAAAACGAATCAAATGAGAATCTCAAACATTTGAGATCCTAAATTCTGGAACTGTATTGCACAGGACCATTGCTTGACGCAGACTAGTGGTTACGTAACCGCCAGAGTAGTTGCATAACCACCACGGTGGTCACACAACCACCACATTACACAGAGTGGTGGTTACGTAACTTGTTGGTACCCAAATTGATTCTCCCTCAGAAGCTGAGTAGCATCACAGGTTAGGAAGGAAGCTTAGAGGCAAGTAGAACATGTAATGTGTCGTTTTGTAGCCTGGGATGAAATGCAACTTGCTCTTTGTCACTCAGATGTGGAGAAATGGGTAGCACATGCAAGAGGATTTTACCTATCCTCACTACTTTATGGTTATGCATTTCAACCAGGCTGAGAGGAACCTTTTGTGGCCTGCTGTTTATGGAGGAGATGGAAATGTCCTTCCTTGTGAATTATGAAGAAGACCTTGAAGAAAATATGATCAATTCAACAAAACCTAACTCTCATGAGTTGTCACTCTAGATAATGGAGATATTTTCTAGGCAAGGTTCAGGCCACTAAAGACAATGAAAACCTGATTGTCTCTACATGCTTTGGTAGTAAAAATTATGCATTTGTATACACACATGACAAACAAGGGTAGTATGGGTATGATTAATTGTTTTTGAATGAATTTTGGTGGGAGGTGAAGTATGATAAAGTTGACTATACAAAATCTTTGAGAACTTAAAAAAATGGAAAGCTCAAACAATAGAATGATTTCAAAGTAGCTAGGGTGTTCCTTTAACCAGAATACGTGCTCCAATGGAGGCCTAGATCAACACTCTTCACACAAAATGTAAGTATCCAAAATGAAGGCTCAAATTGGAAAACTCAATTGGACATTATCAATCTCTGTTTCATCATGCCTAAGATACCATCAAAGGCTAACAAACAATCTTATAGTCATGCTAGGAGTCACAGTGATTTCAAATTTTTTTATTTCACTATCAAATGAAAGCTCTTTTGATAAATGAAATTGAAAACTCCACCAAACTATCAAAAGGATAATATATTATGTGATTCACACAAATTTCAATGTAAGAATACAACAGGAATAATAAAAACTACTTGTAGACATTTAGGAATGAAGCAAACAAAATTTTTGCCCAAGAATAACATAGATTAACTCAAGTTTGGTTAAATTTATCAGCAAGGGAAATTTTCTCGAACAATCTCATAGATTTTCAATGGATGTACACTCGCAACCACCTTGACATGATCAAATTTAACACAAAAGAGATAAACATGTTTCTTCAGATAGTTTCTCATAAAGACAGGCCCTATCAAGCTTTTCTCTTAGGAAATCAGCTTCTGACTCCTAATACTTCTACGTTGGCAAACTCCCAACATTTTTCACAGAAAAATTATGCCTATTTATATAATTTTACAAACGGGCCTTTTCCCCCCAAAACCAGAGACATTGAGTGTACCAGTGCTCGCCATGATCTCGATCAGAATTCCTAGAATAAAATCTGTAAAAAGTTGTTAGGTGCTCAGGGGGAAGATCTCTTTGAACATCTCCTGCATTCAACCCCTTCCTTTGGTAAACCACTTTTCCTTTTACTCACCAACCACTTCTGCCCCTATTCTGTCCAATCTGGTTCTTTGCGTGCTAAGGAAAGAAAAATTGAGCCGAATCTGATACTCATATTGCATATTAATGGTGAGAGATGTTTACAAACCTTCCCCACCAAAATAGGCCTTCATATTAATGTTCCTCTTTATTTAGTGTGTAGGAGACTCCAAGAAATGATTAAAAAACCTAAAGAATACACGTCCCCAGGAGCTTTGGAGTGAAAATGGCAGAAAAATCAGATACAGAGGCACAAATGCCGTTGATTTCTATTTTGAATTTGGACCGTCCATGTGGGAGATCCAATTTTAGATCGGGCTTACGGGTTCCTTTTTTCCTTTCAAAAATTTTGGAAAAATGTAAAATTTTCACATTTTTCCCCACACCTCCGTCCTTGAGAAATGAGCCTAACATGTGTCCTAAGGTGGGCCCTAAAGGAACTGCAGCCAAATTATTCCATTTCACCTCCTTTTTGGAAAAGGGAAAATTTTCCAAGTTTTCCCTGTAGCTTCACCCTTGAAAAACGGGCTTGACACGTGTCCTAATGTGGGTCCCATCAGAACCACACTTCCCTTTTCACTTTTAACTCCTTTTCCTTAAAAAGGAAAATTTTCCAATTTTCCTCCGAAGGTCTGCACCTCTGCCGTTAACTGGAGAAAATTTTGACTTTTCTCTATCGGGACCGCGGGTCATTTTGATGATTTTAGTCATTTGAATATCAAGGGGCAAAAACTCCAAATTTCCCCTGATGGCACGCCTCCCCGCCTTTTGATATTTTCAATGCCAACTTTGACCTTCTGCTTGTTGGGCTCACAGGCCATTTTGAGATTTTAATCCTTTTGAGGACAAGAGGCAAAAAATTCCAAGTTGCCTTCGATGGTCCGCTTCCCTGCCCCTTTGAATTTTCAAACTGCCATGTGTCACAATGGCGCATCTTGAGATGATCCCCAAAAGTTGAGACTTTGAATGAGCGTGGGCTCACCACGTGTCGATATGGCACAACTTAAAAAAACCTTAAGGCTCCAAAATTTTTTGGCGGGGGCACGCTTCCACTTTATAATTTTACTCCATTTTTCCAAAAGGGAAAAACATCCAACTTACCTCTAAAGGCCTGCATCTCCACCATTAGTCTTTGCCACGTGTCCTCCTGCGGGGTCAAGGCAAGAATTTTTCCGTGCCACTTAAAAATTTCTTTAATCAAAGCCTGGCGGGGCCACGGGATGGGTTTAAACCTTTTGCCAAAGTAGAAAAATATATCAAGTTGAGAAAAACAACCTACTGTGTCCCATCCAACTAGAGGAAGCCACATAAGCACCAAAAGAACCAATCAGATTTGAGCGGAGCTACGGGACCAAATTTGCCTTTTTGCCAAAAAAACAAAAAGTGATAAGTTAAAGCATTTTCCCGCCATCCCCTGACCAATAAAAATAAGCCACGTGACCACCAAATGCCGAGGAATAAATTTGACAGGAAAAAGACACCTATTAGACCATCAAAAATATAGGAAAATACCATTAACGCCCAGAACCTGATTTTTCGCTAAGGGTGAAATTTTTTTGAAACAAAAAACAAGTGAATCATGATTCTGAGCATCTTTTTGACCATGGATTTGGATTTTAAAAGGCATACAAATATAAATCAACCATTCTCGAGCTTCCATGGTTGAGGAAAAATAGGAAAAATGGTAGAGTCCATGGATTTTGAAGAAACTAGGGCAAAAATAGGGTGAACTCGGAGACTTC
>CM034156.1:134739439-134806417 GCA_019776745.2 Taxus chinensis
CTCCCTCTAAAGCTTGGCCAAGATCCACGGCTGTGCCCAAATGCACTCAAAATGGGATTTCCACAACGGTTTCCACCAAGTATTTGTAAGTTTGGTCAACGTATTTCACGGTCAGTTTTATTCGGTAATTTTTTTTTTTAAAAATATTTCTTTATTTCAAAAAGGTAATCCTTTATATTTATGGTATGTTTTATTTCTTATAACCATAAGTTGTTTTAAATTTATCTCTATTAAAAAAACCTTTTAAAATCGTTTTAAACTGTAAGCTTTCAAAAATATTAATAGAAATTAGTATTTTTTTAGATCTTAACTAGATCTTAATCAATTAGGATGTCATTATATTAATTAATTTCTTTTCGTAATTAATTAAAATTAATCGTAATTAAATCTATTTTTATTAATTACAATCACTTTCTTTACAATTAGATAACCTAATTAAAATCATCCTTTAAAATTAACATTCTTTATCATTTTTTGTCCAAATAGCTCTAAAATTAGATAAATCGGGCGTTTCCAAATGGTAAAAATTTTTAACGCGTTATTGTTGATTTTTTTTACTAATCATGCGCTCAAGTGCACAGAGACACTCTTAGCACTTCTTGACTTCCGCATGCCCTTCTGGCATTCTAAAGATCATCGGAACTCATCTTGAGTTCATCTAAACATTGTAAATTAGCCTTATTATTGCTTGTGACTAGTGAATGCATCCGCCACAATTTGTAGCAAGGGGGTATCATTTGTGATGTGAGATGCTTTTTCTCACAACTAGGATCTAATTTCGCCTCTTTCCTAGTTTTTAGCAATTGTGCTTGTGTACGGTGTCACTTTGCTGGGCTACCTGAAACACGATTGTGGTCTCCTCTCTTGTATGTTATTACACTGATTGCAAGGTGAGTTACCATGTGTTTCCAAATGCACGCTCGGACACGATTGTATTCAATGCACTAAACTATAAAGTGCCAAAAGTAGGGGGGTTATTATATTGTCCTAGGTGGTTGTGTTTCTTTTCTACATTTCTTCATTCTTTCTTTTCACTATAGATGCACTTTCAATTCCTTTGCTTACGCCATTCAAATTTTTTGAATGGAGATCAAAAATAGTTATGAAACTAAGGAGGTAAAGGGTTATTCGACATCACCATGGGAACTGAGGTTGAACAGATGACGAACCTGAAAAATCTAAGTGGTTAAACCGTAGTGATGAAGCTTTAGGTCTTCTTTGCATGTCTATTTCCAGGGATAATTTTAGCGGCAAATATTCGTAATATGGCAAAAATTTCATTTTAGGAAAATTTGAAAAGGTGAATTATTCGGAGTGGGTCGGTGTCCTGTTCGCCTAAAATATAAAGTATATTTTTTGTGGGGGGTCGGCTTTGCCTTCATTTGAAAACATCTCCTATAAAAACCTATGTGATTCACCGGGTAGTATACCTCAAGTAGCTTACCAAATTACCAATACTGTGAAATTTGAACTTGCATACCCTTAAGCACCAGAGATTCATATTACTGTTATCCTGTGATTGTTGACGTGTGACAAATGCAGTGTTGACGCGCGACAAGGGCAATATTGACGCGCGATAAGAGCTGTACTGACGCACGAAAAGAGCTGTACTGATGCCCGACAAGAGCTGTATTGACGCGCGACAAGAGCTATACTGACGCGCGACTTGGGCTAAGAAGTGGCGCGCGAAAGAGGAAGGGTTGACGCGCAACAGAGGAAGTGTTGACGCGCGACTTGGGTAGTGTTGACGCGTGACATCAGACAGTTCACGCGCGACAAGACCTCAGGTTCTTTTGCTGATGCAAGACTCTTTTCAGAATAATGGAAGGTGCCAGCTCAAAGAATACGAACAACCTAAAAGTAAGTAAGAAATCTTAGAAATCACTCTTCAAGTATTTTGGAAACTCTGCGGATACATATAATATAAATACCAATCATATAGATGCCACCAAAAAGAATCAGAATACTGACTGTGTGGAAGGTATTATTGAGGTGGACATGCATTCTGCACAGTATCACAGTCAAACAAATGAAACCTACGATAATATGCCAGATCTTGAAGATATTGTTCCTATTGGGGTGCAACCAGAAGTGCAGCTAGATATCACAGATACAAACACTCATCAAAATGGAAGATAGAAATAAATATCAAACTCTGGTCCAAGAAAGAGGAAACCAGGTGATTGCGATATTGCTCAAAATTCTACTCAAAAAAGTAAAGCATTGAAAACGAACAAGAATATGTGGACCATTGGCAGGACATACAAGTTTGATTGGGCAGCTAAATTTCCATTTATTGAACCTGTACAATCATCTAATTATGAAGAAATCCCATGTGAATGTACATGTACAATATGTACGTGGAAATTGGGAAAGCAACAAAAAATGCAACTGAAGCTGGACACAATAGAAAAACATTGTGGAAAACAATATTTAACTGTAACAGGGGCGGATGGCCAGAAAATCAAAACACATAGGTGGAAAAATGAAAAGGAGTGCATGCATGTCAGATACGCAGCGGAATATGAGGCAGAGCAGAAAAAACACAGACATCTGTTGGAAAAGGGAGGAACAATCACATCGCATATTGGTAAGATGAAAGAAACAAATCTACATGCAAAATTCATACAATTCTCTACTCTTTTTCAAATACTTAAAAAAGGAAGGGCGATGTCAGATTTCCTTGATTTCAAAGTTTTGTATCAATTTAACGGAATGCTGAATGTACCTCAGTCTCATTGGTCTGAGAGTAGTGGATGGGAAATGGCAAAATGCCTCTCGATGATAGAGAAGGAAGATTTGAAAGAGAATGTAAAAAAAGCAAACTTTATCTCTCTTTCAATTGATGAAGTGACAGCAGTCGACAACACCGCATGGGTATGTATCCACATATATACTTTAGAAAATCATATAAGGACTCCTCATCTGTTGGGTGTTATGAAAATGGTTGAAAACTGCAATGCTGAAAACCTATATAAAATAGTTGTTTCTCATTTGAAAGATGTTGTTGGTATGACTGATTATGAAATTGCTACGAAGTTGGTATGCGTTGGAGCAGATGGTGCATCTGTCATGCAGGGTCACTGAACAGGGCTGTGTGTTAGATTACAAACAACAGTGGCCCCATATATGCTACCAATTCACTGTATGGCTCACAGAATGAATTTAGCATATAAAATGGTAAGCAACCACGCAAATGTTGCTAAATTAGAAGACATCATAAGAGAACTTCATGCCTATATGTCAAGCAGCCCAAAGCGTTTTCTCGAGTTCCAAAAATTTGCAATTGGAATTACAGATGGAAAAAAACTTCTGAAGGATGTGGAGACTAGATGGATCTCTTTGTATGAACCAGCATGCAGAGTTCGTGAGGAGTATCCTTCATTGGTTGGTTTCATGCACAAATACCGTCATGAAGTTGATAGGGCAAGGGACCTATTGTTCCGCTTAACTGATTTGGAGACTTTGCTTACATTGGTTGGTATTCTTCCAATGTTAAAGGAGATCAATACACTGATGAAGCATGCACAGGGAAAATTGATCTATATTGTGGATTTTATACGGATGAGGAAAATGGTATGTCAAAGTCTTGATATATTGTACTGTTCCCAGGATAGTTTTGATGCACCTGTTTTTGAAAATTGGAGAGATTTATTAGATCTTAAAAATCCTAACACCTTTTTGAGATTTAATATCCACGATCACCTATGCATCTCTGTTAATGGGAGGGAAATACCAATGCACATTTTGCAAAGACGTCAAGATATTACAGGATCGGAACGAGAAGATGTTCCTGTGACACGTAATTTGTTTGAGTTTGTGATAGTTGAAACAAGAATAAAGCTTAAAAAAATTTCAGAAACCTTGTCATCAGAAATTAGGGAACGTTTCTGTAAAGATAAAATTCTGGAAGCCATGGGTGTGATGAATCCAAATTTTTGGAATACAGAAGGTGGCCGTGCAGACTTTGTCAGTAAGCATTTCCATAAATCAATGGGTACAATAATGGAACAATTTACAAAGACGTCAGAGCTCAAGGGTACGGAAATCAAAGGTATACTGAATGCCGATTTATTAAAGTTTCAGTCAACCAATTTTGCAACAACAATGAGGAACCAATATAAGAATTTAGATCAACCTTCTGAAAGTGGTGCTATTACAAGGCTGTGGAGAGGAATCTATCAAAGTTCTATCTTACAAGAAGATATCAGTGAGTATTTCAGACTATATGAGTTATGCCAGACAATGATTTTGGGGTCTGTGGAGGATGAAAGAGTTTTCAGTGCATTGTCATTTATAAAATCAAAACTGAGAAACAGGTTGGATAAAAATCTGGAAAGTTGCATGAGGTGTTACGTTTCATGATACTCCCTCGAAACCTTTCTGTTTGACAGAGCAATTGCGCACTGGAATTCCCTTTGCGAAAGAAGAGGTGTAAATAATACAGCTACAAGTACAAATATTCCCAACCTTGAGAGTGTAATTGGCTCTTCGTCACATTCTACAGAAGACAACATCGAGTTTGATGAAGCTATTGCTAATGGATTGTTTCAACTTTAAGTAGGTATCTTCTTTATCTATCTTTTATCTTTATCATTAAAGATGTTACAGGTCTATATACTAAAAATGTCAGGCAATTCACCCATCTATCTACTAATCCATTTCTCGTGTTGGATTTTTTTAAAACACAGATCTAGCTCATTACCAGTGGCAGTGATGATTTCAACTTTAAGCAGGTATCTTTTTCCCCTTAATCTTATTGTTTGTTACTATTCATTTTTTGATAGATCAATTGCTCACTGGAATTCCCTTTGCGAAAAAAGAGGTGTAAATAATACAGCTACAAGTACAAATATTCCCAACCTTGAGAGTGTAATTGGCTCTTCGTCACATTCTACAAAAGACAACATCGACTTTGATGAAGCTATTGATAATGGATTGTTTCAACTTTAAGTAGGTATCTTCTTTATCTATCTTTTATCTTTATCATTAAAGATGTTACAGGTCTATATACTAAAAATGACAGGAAATTCACCCATCTATCTACTAATCCATTTCTCGTGTTGGATTTTTTTAAAACAAAGATCTATATCATTACCAGTGGCAGTGATGATTTCAACTTTAAGCAGGTATCTTTTTCCCCTTAATCTTATTGTTTGTTACTATTCATTTTTTCAGCTCTGGTTATAATTAAAGATGTTACAGGTGTATGTATTTACATTTAGTTAAATACAAATTTTTTATTTTTTGAAAACGTGGGTTGACATCCGTCCGAGGAAGCTGTTACTTCTCGGGACTGACAATGTCAGGCAACTCACCCATCTATCTACTAATCAATTTTTTGTGTTGAATTTTTAAGAAAAAGATCTAGCACATTACCGGTGATGATTTCAATTTTAAATAGGTACCTTCTTCAACATAATCTTATTGTTTGTTACCTTACATTTTTTCAGCTCTTGTTATCATTAAAGACATTACAAGTCTAATTCTTTATATTTACTTTTATTTAAAGATATTGTTGGTCTATATATTTAAAGATGTTGCTGGCACTTCTCAGGACTGACAATGTCAAGCAACTCACCCCTCCATCTACAATGTCATGTGAAACAAAGATCTAGCACGTTACCCTTGATGATTTCACAACAATCTAATACGCAAGAGGTAAGCTAAACCCTAGCATATTTGCAATTATGTTTAATTTCTTACCAGTGATGATTCTTTCTTGATTTCTTAGAATTATATTTAATTTATTTTTAAATACAAGTCCACATAAAATTCACATAAAATTTGGGATAAACAATACATTATACGATTTTAAATATAAGTCCACATAAAATTCCTCATCATCCATATATATCATATCATCACCATATCATTATCATATCCTCATTATCATCATCTATCATTAATTATCAATTATCATCATTCATCATCTACGTCCACATACAATTCATGACAATGCAAATAAACAAGAAACATACATATAATTCATGATAATCACCATCTAATGCAATTAAAATTAAAGATTGTATGTAAATCCATATAATTAAATTCAAATACCATAGTACATACTCAATAGTAGAAATTTTCAAATTCAATATTTAAAGTTTCCTCAATAATAAAAGTTTCTAGTTTTCAAAACCCTCTTTTTCTTTATTCAATTCTACTCCTCTGCACTATTTCCCAACGGCTTCTTCCACTGTGGCTGAACCTCTTTCCCCAACACTAGAAATCTCCATGCGACAGCAAATTTGGATCAGCTGCAGCGTATAAACTATCCCGTTGCCAATAATTTTCATTGATAAGAACCTTTAGCCCTTCTGTCCCATTCTATAAGCTGATTGATATGAGGAAGCATCTCCATCTTTCTCATCAACCCACACTAAATATTTTTTGTGCTTGTCCAGATCTATGAAATACTCCTTGCCCTCTTTAGAGGTACTTGTGCCCAAACCCTGGGGCCTGTATGGTCCAAGCAACAAGTGATACCTAATCAGCAAGTGAACAAAACCAGAACTCGAAAACATATAAAGAGGAAACAAACTAGCATTACTTTGTACTATATGGTCCAGCCGGTTATCGATCCACTCAATGATTCTCTCCAAGCTTCATACTTAGGAATTGTGTAGAAAGATAACACATTTCCATTTTTGTGAGTTGCCTACATCAACATGTGCCGACATTAGACATGGAGATACATAACATCTGGAGGCTTAGAAAACAAATATAAAAAGTCTCGAAACACAACCAAATATATAGGGGGAACATTTACAGAAACTAAACAGCGCTATACAAAGATCATGTACCTGGTCTGTCATTATCATCAGATGGCCATATATTTAATGCTGTCATATATTTTATCTTCCTGTAGACCAAGGATTTTTTTTCTATTTACTATCTCGTTATTCTCCATTTGTTGGTGAGTGGTAGCTTCCCAAAAAATAGATATTCCTGCCACCTGATAGGATAAAGATAAATAAAATAACAAAAAATAAAATTGGAAAGTGATGTCGAAACATGTCACAATACTACCAAATTCAATATTCACATTTCCCTGATTCAAGCCACAAACACTTACAACGACTGCAAGAGCCTTGGCTGAGTCACCCTCCATTAATATTAAAGTACATTGATCAGAATTCTTCCCTCCTGCTTGATTTGCATCAAGTTTGGGAACATCAATTAATTTCCCCTTCTTGGTTCCATCAGTTTTCTTAAGATCTTTTTTTTGTTTAAAATTTTCCACTACACTCATCAGGTCAAACAAAGTTACAAAGCTCATCTTAGATAACCTGACCATACACCATGAATCTTCTTGTACTGGAAGAGACTGTTTCCAATTACCTTACACATATCACATCATCTTTCACACTTTCATTAACTCACAACCTTTATAGGCAATAACCTTATGATGCAAAGATAGATGAGCATTTGAATCAACGCATTCTTGGAGCACTGTCAAACCTTGCATTGACCTCTAAGAATCCTTTAAGAAATAATGTGTTATACTCTTCCTTACTATGCACAAATCTTATGACAAGGTAACATCAATATGAGATTTCTCAACTCTATAACATTTGTAGATACTCATTTTTCCCTACTTTGAGCATGAATCAGAAGTATAACCTCTATTACACAATACATCTTCTTGTAGTAGCAATACATTCTTGTCTCAACACCATGATAGACCACATAATGACATATAGAAACAATGTGTTATACTCTTCCTTACTATGTACAAATCTTATGACAAGGTAACATCAATATGAGATTTCTCAACTTTATAACATTTGTAGATACTCATTTTTCCCAACTTTGAGCATGAATCAGAAGTATAACCTCTATTACACAATACATCTTCTTGTAGTAGCAATACATTCTTGTCTCAACACCATGTTAGACCACATAATGACATATAGCATGACATTTGGGTCTTGACAGACCTTGAGCTTTTCTCAAAGATGTGAAAACATTTCTTAAGGCATAAAACAAGGTCCTCTTAATATGTCACCTTTTAGAACTACAAGACATTGATGAATCAACACCTTGACATGGTCTTATACCACTTTTAGAGAATTATAAATCTCCTTGATGAAATTCTTTCACTTTGTACATCATGAAGCACTGATAATTTTCATCACCAACTAGGACTGAGTCAGCTTGAAGCACTGACAGAGTAACTTGCACTTGACACTCCAATATTCAATTCATGAATTCCTTAACAAGGAGGAGCTTTACCAACTAGATAACAGGACAGATTGCTAGACCTTAGCATCATTGACTTGGATATCTTTATTTTAGACTGATAAAGGTCATTCATAAAATCCAAACACACTTTGAAGTCCTCAACACGTTGAAAAATCATAGTACAACACAGATTCTTAACCTATCCACCTTTTACCAACTATAGACCTTAAGTCTACTTTCATAGACAGTATAACCCCACAGATACAATTAAAGTCCCACGACATAATTTTCAAGATAATTAAAGTCCCACAAGATATTTAGGCACTAAATTTTACATTATACACATTAAATTGATCATCGTCTTTCATCATCATCTATCATTGATTATCAATTGTCATCATTCATCATCTACGTCCACATACTATTCATGACAATGCAAGTAAACAAGAAACATACATATAATTCATGATAATCACCATCTAATCACCATATAATTAAATTCAAATAGCATAGTACAAACTCAATAGTTGAAGTTTTCAAATTCAATATTTAAAGTTTAGTCAATAATAAAAGTTTCTAATATTCAAAACCCTCTTTTTCTTTAGAAAATTCTGCTCTGCTCTCTTCCCCAACGACTTCTTCCACTCTGGCTGCACCTCTTTCCCCAACACCAGAAATAACCCCTGAACTTATAAGATCTTCTGCAGCACTGTCCAGATTTTTTATAATTCTTTCTTCTTGATTTGTTGCATCTCCATGCAATAGCAAATTTGGATCAGCAGCTGCTTTGGCTTTGAACAAGATGTCAGGGTCGAGACCATGCTCTTTAATTATCCGCTTTAGTGTATTGTTTTGTTTGTTAACCAAAACAATATTTTGCTTCAATTTTTTTGCTGCGGATAAGCTGTTCTTTGCTGTTTCCAAGTGAACTTGCAAAACCTTCGCCTGACTCTTCAAATTTTCATATTTCAACTACACAAAAAGAGTAACGTCAATTCAAAATATTAATGTAAATTCAAATTTTCAAATTAACAAAAATGATTGTTAGAATGTAATAGTACTTACAACCGCTCTATCTCTTTCGGCATTTGCGATTGATACCAAATCCTTGTCCTTTGACCATTTGTTAAAATATGACTGGGCCTCGGCACTAATATTTTCCAATTTGTTTAGTGCCTTATCTAAAATGCCATCTTTATAGTCGTTGTTAAACGTGACAGTCCCACATCTTACTTGGGTAAGTAAGGAATCCATCTTCGCAGGTTGATTCTGGATTGCAGCGTATAAACTATCCCGTTGCCAATAATTTTCATAACGACTAATAATCTCATTGATAAGAAATTTAGCCCTTCTCTCCCATTCTATAAGCTGTTGGATTTGAGGAATAATAAACTCACTGACATGGGATTGACAATCATTACCAATTAAGTTCTCCAAAGGAAAAGGTGGAAACTCTTCACTATCTGAATCTGATGCAGACGATCTTGCTGGAGAAGTGTGGGGGCTTTCACCATGACCAAGATCAACTACTCCTTGTTTCTGTCTTTGGGTGGGCTGATCCTGTTTTTGAAAAAATAAATCAAGATTTAGATAAATAAATTTAAATCAGAATGTAATTAAAAATTGTAAAGCATATTAAAATTGAAATTTGAAGTATACCTGCTGGCCTTGAATCATCTCGTGGGTATCGAAAAAACCAGTTGGGTCATTGCTATCAATGCCCAAATAATCTTCATCTAAATTTATATTGTTCAAAACAGATATGCCCATTGCGCTGGGCAAGCCACCAAGTGAGAGAGTTGGAATTCGAAATGAGGAGTCAAGGTTTAGTGTCCCACTAGGGACCGGAGCAAAACTCATGCATTTACCAATGTTCTTTTTCACTGTTCCTCTGGTTGGCATTTTAAAAATTAATGGTTGAGTGGGTGTCGGTGCCGTGGTTTGATCATGACTGACATGTGCTGAAAAGTACAAGAAAAAATGAAAAATATTAAAACAATTCATAAAGTCAAAACTACGAAATTAAACATTCTATAGAAAAGTTGTACCTTGTTGTCGAGGGGTTGTTTTTTTCGGTGCTACGGGTGGCCTTGTAGGAGTTGTACTCAGTGGCTGTTCAAAAGATATCAATGCATGCGACTGTACAGAGTGAGTTGGGGAAGAAGGTTCCATAGTCCCTGCTATTCATCAATATTAAATGTTGTCAATTCATTTTGCTAAAATTTAAATTGAAAAATAAATCTGCAACTTTGGAATTTGTAATTAATATATGAGAATGTATTACTTCTCTGGTGTTTAACGAGTTCAAACTGTTGAGGGTTTGGAGAGGAGTGAGCTTCCATTTCAGATTGGGAGTCCCCCGAAGCCTCCGTGTGTAGTTGGCCTCTTCCTCTCGACATCTTTTTTTTTTGGGAATGGCTTCAAGATATCTTCTCTGCAAAACATTAAAATTTAAGTTTTAATAACTGTGCACTGTAATGAAGAAAATTGTAATACAATTACAAACTAAATAGTTTATACCTGTTGTTCTGCAAATGGAATTGAGAATTTCTTCAAAGCCTCATCAGAGCAAGTAGGAATTTCTTTAGCTTTTAAATTTAAAAGTGCTTCATAGTAGAAGCCGAGGAGATAGTTTGTTGAATAAATGAAAGGTTTTTCTGAGATTTTTGAATTTGATATGTCAGCTCTTATTTTTTTTGATAGAAATGTGCACCAATAGAATTTTTGTTTTGAGATAGTGGCACAAATGTATGCAATGGCCCAATTTGGTATATCTGTTTGGCGACCCTGCATAACAATTCTGGCTTGAAAAAAATGCAATAAGTGTAGCAAGAAAGTGGTGTGCAATTGATTGTGTATCTACACCACGCCTGGATTTATTGACATGGGCTGCAAATGTGAAACAGTGAAAATTACTATAAATTTATAACAGCAAATTGTATCAGAATAAAAAACAGAATAAAAAATTTGAATTAAAACGAATTATACTTACAATCAACATGGAAACCGTACGATGATTCGAGAAATTTCTTGTTTTCTTCCACGAGTGTTGCCTTGGTTGTAACAGTTGGTAAATTTCTGATAGGAAGGCCCGTAAACCGATGTATGTCATTCGGTTCAATAGTGAATTGGAACATTTGGCCATCGTTCAGAGTCACATAAAATATACCGTCCTCTGAATTGTAGCATGACAGAAGGTAATTCAAAATATCTGGATCTGTTTCGAAATGGGGCATATTAACGAGCCCTGTAAATCCACACTCTTCCATTATAGCTTGATATTCTGAAGACATCTTTAAAGCCGTATGGATGTGAGGGCATAAGGGATTCCTGTAGGTTATCTTGGAAATCGATTGACTTGGATTCTCTTCATTTTCTTGCTGAACTTGCAATTGGGAAGCATGTGAAGTCGACATTATAGCTGTAATTGTGTCTTTGTCAAAGATTTAGACCTGCAAAAATTCAAGAACGGGAAAACGAAAACGAGAAAATGAGTGGCATAAGGGTATTTATAACCTAAATAGGGCGTCACTGTCCCCTATTGATGTGCGTCATTTGCTTCAAATGACGCGCGTCAATAGGAAGCAGTGTCGTGCATCAATAGAAGGCTGTGTCGCGCGTCATTTGTTTATAGTGTCATGTGTCATTTGATTACAGTGTCATGCGTCATTTGATTACAGTGTCGCGTGTCAATAGAAGACAGTGTCACGCGTCATTTGTTTACAGTGTCGCGCGTCAATAGAGGACAATGTCGCGCGTCAATAGAGGTCAATGTCGCGCGTCAATAGAGGACAATGTCGCGCGTCAATAGAGGACAATGTCACGCGTCATTTTGTGACTGTGTCGCGCGTCAATAGAGAATAGTGTCGCGCATCATTACGATCTAGTGTCGCTCCAGTGTCGCGCGTCATCAGGAGCTATTGTCGCGCCAGTGACGTGCGTCATTACGGATTACTATTGTCGCACGTCACTGATGGAGCCTTGAAAAACCAGGTGAAAATTTTGTTTTTGAATACTGTCAAATTCACCTTTCGCTGAAACTGGTTACGGGGATATTCGCCAGTTATTTTCCACCTTCAATTTTATAGGGGTGTCTTAAAATGAACCCTGTCTATTTCTCTTGACTTGCTCTTCCACATTGATTCGTCTGAAACACCTAATTCTACGTGGACAACGTTGGATAAAATGTTTGGACAACAAGATAAACTAAGATCCCATGAGTTGGAAAATGAATTGCTAGGGTTAAATCCTAGTGATTTTGAAAACCTACAAACATTTTTCTCAAAATTTTTCCACACTAGATTGTTATTAAATGAATGTTAAGTACAGAAGAAATATTCCCAATTGATCTTGTTGATTCTTTCTACGTTAGGTCCCTAATTACTCCATCTTCGTGTCTACTTTTTACACTACAAAAGTTACCTTGTGCAATGCTTGGAAAATTCCCTCCTTTGACTATTTTTCA
Organism: Taxus chinensis; assembly: GCA_019776745.2. NCBI lineage: Eukaryota > Viridiplantae > Streptophyta > Pinopsida > Cupressales > Taxaceae > Taxus > Taxus chinensis. The sequence continues at coordinate 134,752,092 of CM034156.1, forward strand.
TCCCAACTCATTCGAGAACATGACAAACTCATTCAAATAGGATATCTCAAGTCCAGAGTCACATGCCCTTTGTAGCAAGTACTTAGTAAGGAAAAGAAGATTAATAATAAGATAGAGAAAAAGGATCAACCTAAGAGGGAAACCAGGACCAAAACTGAATTTAACACGAAATGCTTCGAATTTTGAGCCTAGAGAAAAGAAAGACAAGCTTAAGTGTTCCTATTACAAGAAATATGGTCATAAAGAGCATACTATGTATGAGAAAACAAATTGATCACCTTATTCATTTATTTGAGAAAAATCAAATAGGTGTTCATGAGTCTATCAAACAAAATGTTCCAAAGGCCAAGTCTTCTACTACATGTGAGTCTAAATCTGATAAGAAGAAAGAGAAGACCCTCATAGCTTGAGTTGCTCCTTCATTGACATGGATTATAGATTTCGGTGCCTTGCACCACATGGCTTGTTTGCATGTTCAGTTCTCCAACTTTGAACCTAGTGATATGTCCCAAATCATGTTGGGTGATAACACGAAAGTGTCGGTTTCTGATAGTGGATCGGTAGAGATAGATGGGGGAAAATTTAACCAAGTGTTGAGTGTTCTTGATCTCTCTACCAATCTCCTATCGGTTTACCAAATTACTCACCTTGGTGAGGGAATGCGAGTGGAATTTGGTCCTAACTTGGTGATTATTCGTGGGCTTAACAATGATACTATAGTGGCTGAGGGAAAGGTAGATCACCGTTCACGGTTGTATACCTTTTTCTAATTTACTTTTGATTAGATGCCCACTTCATTGCTTGATATTGAGAGAAGCATTAAGTCCTATTTGATTTCTACTTCTCTACCTATTGAGGTTTTTCATCTATCTGATTCGGATTTTGACTCCTCAGATGATGATGTTGTTAAGCGCGCTCCTCTTCTTGACCCTCATACTTTTGAATCTTTCGATTCTAATAGTAGTGATGATGAGTACTATGTCCCTTTTCACTCAAGTGAAGAATCTTTTGACTCTAATCCTGACTCTTCTTGGTCCTCCTTGGGCTAGGAAAACTTTGTAAAGTGTTGGAGATTTAGTTAGAGATACTTCAGATGTGAGACGTACTTCACTCAGATTTCATTGGACCCCACTTTTTCTTCACCTCTGCTTCTAATTCATGTTGGCTCATCTATTTCCTTGTGTGATGATAGTTCCACTAACACAGACTCGCTTGGTTCTACTTCTGACGACAAAGATTATGCACCCAGTTATGATATCGAGAGTACTATAGAGGACTCTTCTCCTCCTCTCACTATTCCAGAGAGTGTTGACACATCCCACATCTCATTAGATATTAAGTAGTCTCCTATACAGTATCACATAGCCATCACACCCGCCTCTCTTCCACCTTTCAGTGTTTGAGGCCCCTTTTACTCCTCCACCTTCATTGGATAACTTACACCTATCTCACATCACTCTTTTGTTTGTTGAGCCCCCTCATTGGGACGAGTATCTTGTCTGACCTTAGTCATCTTTTTGTAGAGTACACTTATGATGTACTACATATTCCTCATCCATCTACAGGTATTTCAGAGGAGTTCATCTTCTCCATTGTTGGGAGTGCCCATTCTAGGACTCTTACCACTTCCACTTTTCCTCAGATTTTCATTGTTCCACCCTTGTTTGTGGATCCATTTTCTATGTCATGGGGGATGTTTTTTTGCCTTCACATCAGTTTGACATCTTTTCTACAGATTTTCACCCTTCATACTTTGACAGTTCTACACTCATGACATTACATTTGGTTCCTTTGCACTCGCTTGCTAGACCTATGCCACAATTTTATAGACCAGATTCAGAGTTCTTCATGATACTACCTTCGGTTTCCTTTATAGAGTGGGTAAAATTCGAGCACATCATTTTATGTCCTTCTTAAGGGTAGACACACAGTTCGGTGTGGATGGCTCTTCTTCAATCCAGAGGTAGAGGATCTCATCATTGACATTCTTCTAGGATACTTCTTAGAGTTGCAAAGTTTCAGATCTGTCCATGGCATCCCCTACATCCATCTCATCTCCCTCTTCCTCTCTCTTCTTCATCTTTCTGAGATATTGCACTTTTGTACATGGGTACCTTTTTAGGTTAGTCTATGGCTAGGACCCATTTTTGGTATCTTTATTAGATTTGAGAGTAGTCTTTTTCTCTTGTGGTGGATGTTTTTCCCACTGGGTTTTCCTTCATTGCTTAGGACTTCTTTTTGCGCATGGGTAACTCATTAGGTTTTGTGCCGAGACCCATTTCATATTCTTCTTTATTTCTTCTTCTAGGAAGATTGTCGTTTGTATATGGGCACCTTATCAGGCCTTTAGTTGTCTGGGCCCCATCGACACATATTTCTTAGTTGTTTAGGAGTGTTTTCTTGTTCTAGTCTGAATCATCATTGCCACTACCCTAAATTTGATGAAAGGGGGGTGTTGGTGTGAGTGATCCTATGTGTCCTCCACTCATATATGGAGGGTCATCTCACATGGGTGATGTCATCCTGGGTTAGGTTAGGGTTAGGCTTAGGGTTAGCTTGTGTGTCATGCACTAGGGTTACTCAACACCCTATATGTATCCATTTCATTCTGACATTTATGAGCATGCAAAGACACTTCGTTATCTTTGCTTGTATGTGCAAGCTTTAATTCTATTGATGCATGCTCTTCCATTGATTGATCGATTCTTCCTTGTTATTATGATGGAGCTACTCACGATTCCATCAGAGTGCAACTTCATCATGGTGCATCATTTATGATTCAATTCTTGCAGACTCTTACAATTTTGTTGCTACAGAATGAGAATTCCATAGATAGGAAATGAAATCCATGATTGTCACAACTTCATGAAGGAAGTTTCAATGGAAAGAATCTCAAGGGAAATAATGAATGCAAATGGATGGAACTGAAATCTTGACAGGTATGTTGCCGAGATGCATGGGTTTTCTTAGATTAGTGGAGTCTTCTTCATAGTGCTTGAAACTTGCATCTAAAGGTTGAGACATCACCAAGAGTATGATACCAACTTTTGGAAGAAATGGAGATGTAGACTGGGGGATGACATTAGTCCAATGAAATGTCCACTAGATTTCAATACTTGGTCCCACCGGGCATGCCAAAATCTGTTCAGAGAAGATCCATTAGCAACCTTGGGATTATACATGTGCACATCCTTACTTTTTGCTAAAATGGGACCATCTCTCAAGTTGTGAGAACACATTGACTACAAGATTTAGAGTGGGAAACCATCAAGGAGAAGGCCAACCTCCTCTACCTAATATAATGCTAAAATACTACCTAAGAAAGGAAATGCAGCTCAAGTTAATCATAAACTAACCATTCACAAGGGACTAGGGAGAGAGAGAGGGTTAGGAAGATGTATGAAAGGGAGCATCCTAACCCCTAAACCCTGTGGTGATAGCACTCAGAAGAAGGGGGTGATAATCATCTCCATCAAGGGGAAGGATATTTCGATGAAAACATGGGACCAGAGGGCAGACATATGATGCCACATCTTATAGTGAACCATGCAAACTTCAACTCCAAGTTTCTTCAATGTTGCATTCAACACACAAAAAATGGAACCGGCATCCTTCTAGAGCCTATATACAACTTGTCTTGGCTTTAAAATAGAATAGAGAGGCAAGAATGATATAAATAAATTCATCAACCTAGGAAAGACACCGTAGTAGAATTCAAAACACTATTTTATATTTCTGTAAAATACTCACACAATGGTCACACTTATCCCTCCATGAGCACTAGTTCAAGGAAATGAACCCAATACATTGCAGAGACCAAGCTTAGAGGTCCTTAAAACTTGTGGGACCAGTTGGCCAGAATTTGGACATAGTGTTGTTACATGACCAATAGAACCATCTTACATTAAATGAGAGATTTTAATCATTAAATATGGTCACATAGGACCCAGAGAGAGTCGGTCAGGGAAAAAGATCAGATTTGATCTTGTCATTAATGAAGATCCTTTTTTCCCCATCACTAACACGAGAATGTCAAGTGCATCTAAAACCCATGTTTACTTGTATTGTAGAAGATAGGAAGATCCTCATACATGTGTAATATAACATTAAAACATCATCCATGGTCATGAGTTGTCTGATTCTAAACAATAATATAATGTCATTGAATGGGCCTACTGGCTCATTTCCTGTGCTCAGGACTGCTGCTTTCACCATTCCGATTTTAAAGCCATGTTGGGCAATTTTTACCCATTAAGATGCCACAAAAATAAGATTTTGTTGATGTCTATAGTTGAAGGGCTTGAGGAGAGATTTACAACAGATATAAGAATTTTATTTGACACCATGAAGCATCCAGATGTTCAAACCAGATCTACTTTGGCCATTTGACCAAATTTGCCTATCGGGAAGCACAGTTTTGTAAACTTGAAATAGTTGGCAGATTTTGATTTGCTCAGGGATTAAGCCTCTACAAACGTATGCATGCTTAACATATTTTCCATGTGTCACTCTGTATTAAATTGGGTACAAGTGATATCAGGCCTAAAATCCTTCCATTCTTATGCTCCTTTCAAACTCATTCCTTTCAGCAAAAACAATCCTGTCTGGAAAAGCAGGTTTACCTTCTATGCTCACAATTTTACTATGGATTAACCACATACAGATAAACTAAGAGTGACACCACACTTATAAACAGTGTCAATACCTATTAATCACCATTCTAGAACCTATGTTAGTCTCCTTCCAAATATAAATGTGAGGCCTTTAACCAATCCAAACAATGCAAACGTACCTTTGTAATGTCTACTTGGACTCAAAGATCATTTGACTATGAGCCCAACTTGCATACAGTGCGAGCCAATGAGATCCAATTCCAAACACAATTTCATAATGTTAGTCACTTTTGAAATTATCCCTTCTGATCATCCTGTAAAAAATAATTAGCCAATTGAGAATCATCTCCATGTACCTCATCAAGCTACTTCTGCATTCTGCTAGATCAAGTCATCATCTGAAAATTGTGAAGTGTGAGCCAATGAGAATAGCTCCACAAACTTCTGTATACAATGTCCAGTCATTTATTTAAACTCCTCTTCCCACTGTGAAATATCTCTAAACCAATGGGGAATCCCCACACCTTTCATGTTGTCCTAGATCCTCATGAAGCTCCTTGATTGTCAAATCTACGTAAGAATGATCAAATACTGCCCCAAAATCTCCACGCTTTACTTGCAATAGGTCAGTTTGTTAGCACTTCCCCTTAACCTTCACATTGTCATGACCTGAAAAAGGTTCATGAACATATAGAAAAGGCTCCACGTAGCTTTAAAAAATCGTCACTTGTTAGATCATTTCCTTCACGTCGAAAAATTCTTAGCTTTGGGGAGCTTAGGAATTTTTTGGATTCAAGCATATAAAAGTGCCGCCTATCCCCTTATTGACCTCACATAACCTTTTCCCTGAACCAACACATTTTTATCAATTTCTGTTCATTCCACAATCTTTACTTCCACGGGAGTCCATATGTTTGAAGTTGGCCAAAATGATGACTAGTGTCCTTGGCTAGCCATCAATCTTATGCCACTTGTCATTGCCTTCAACCACCACATGTTATTTAAATTTACTAACCAAACTGAGACCCAAAATTCTTTGGAATGTGGCTCATTCTAGGGCTTGACGTCCACCGAAGCCCAAAAGCAATGAGAGGTAAAATCCCACCACATAGCCCACTATCTGATGCTTGACATTGAATTTGAAAAACACATGGAAACTTACTCGATTTCATCAAAACTTGCATATATTCAAATTCATTTAGAACTTTTACCTGAAACTTGTTATGAAGCACCATAGAAACCTGATTTAAATTTCCATGCTTACCATATAGTCCATATATGTCTCAAACTATCTATCCAACCTCATTTACCCATGCTTACTTGCATGTTTCTTACTGCTAGCTTCGCAAGGACCCCAAATATGCATCATACCTTTGATTCTGACCAGAAAATCACCATACACCTCAGGTACATTGCCAACATGCTACTATAATGATCCAATAAGACTGATTTGATCCAAATATCACATCTCTACCTCATTTTTTATGCTCCATGGCTAGGAACAAGCCTATAATGACCTGACTCAATGTTAACAACCCATGACTTGACCTTCTTGGCCTCATACAAACCCATGTACACCTGAAACATACCTCGTGGACCATGAATGAATTCATGAAACTCTCCAACCAAATTAGGATGACTCAAACCATGACTCTACCTAACAAACCCAGCTTTAGGACCTCCTAAAACTCACCAAACATGAAATTGCCAATCAACCTTCATGTTTGAAACTTGAATAACACCTCATGGAGACTCACACAACACCATGAAACCCTTTTCCATCAATGGAGTTGACATCAATGACAACACAAACACACAATGGTCAACAAATAAAAACTTCTCAGGAAGCTTAAATAGGATAAAGTGTGTGTAAAAACACTTTCAATTTATTAGGAGTCCTTGTGAAAGGGTCTAAACTATAAAGTTTGCAGTTAAGAAGGGCTAGTAGCATGTGAACAAGGTTAAAAGGGTGAATGAGTAAAAATGAAGTCTTAAATCTTAATGAAGGTTATAAATCATGTTTGGTGGATGATATTAAGCAGGTTAAAGGTGATCAAAGCCTCTGTGATAGGTTTGATGAGAAAATTTGACTTTGGAACCAATTTGAAGGTCTTAAGTACTTGACATATTGGATTTTTTATTGAATTTTATCTTATATTTAACACTTTTTTTGTATTGTGAAGGTTCCCATCAGTTCGTTTCTCATCAATGAAGAACCCATATTTACCTTCATTGTCAACTTTTTTGATCTGTAATTGTTGGAATGTATCCCCAAAATCTGTATCTTATACATATGTATCCTCATAATTCTCTTTTATGAAAGGCTCAAGTTGTGAAACTGTTACTAAAGATGAAACTTACTTTGTTATTAGTGGCCACGACATTCATGTATCCCTTTAACTTGTACTTGATGAACAAGTGAAATTTTTGAAGAAAACCCATCCATATGTAGTGTTTTTCTTGCTCCATTTTATTTTGTTCTTGTAAATAATGAAAAGGTTTGGGATTGGTATGCATAATAGTTTATTTACCCAAAAAATAATATTTCCATTTTTTATTGTTGAAAATAGTGCACACATTTCTTCATTATATAAACAATATTCTCTTACTTTTGAAGTAAATATCCTTGAATGATAGCATACTTGCATCCATTTCAATTTCGAATAGGTTTTGTAAATTAGGAAAAGCTAGTTGTGGAGCATCATTAATTCAAAATCACTTTAATGTTCTTTACCCCAATAAAGACTATTTACCACTCAGTACAACTATATTTAGATGTGCTACAACTACATGTAGAGGTGCTGTAATGGTGAGGAAACTTGGAAAAAACTTCCTCATATATTGTACTCCAATAAAACTCTTAGTCTTTATGTCACTTAAGGTGTGGGCCAATTAGTGATAGCCTCAACCTTTATTGGATTCAATTTTAGTTCTCCTCTAACTACATGCCCCAAATAAACTAGTGATAGTTTTAAAAATTCACATTTCTTCATGTTACACAGAAGTTATTTTTCTTTCAATACTTGCAAGAATTGTATCAAATGAGTTAGGTGTTCTTCCCATGTAGCACTAAAAATCAAACATCACATAGATAAACTATGACATGCACTTACGAAAGGTCTAATTATACCACTCATCAATATTATAAATATAACATGTGCATAAACCAAGTGGAAGTACCAACCATTATGCAAACCCTATTTTATCTTGAAATATGTAATTTATGCAGCCTACACCTTCATACAAACTTGATGGTATCCGAATTTGATATCCAATTTTGTGAAGTACTTAGCATGTTGAATTTGGTCCAACAATTCATCAATGTATCAATAGTTAAAATATATGACTATATCTCCATAGTTATGAATCACTCCAAGCTTAAACACTATGCAAATGAAGAAACGATAAAAGTATATTAAATACTCTACAACACCCTACAAGTATGCGATATGATAAATATACAAAGAGATATGGGGTATACATAGCTTGTGTAAGGGAAAGCTTCTATTTTCCCTATTGGCCACTTATTAGGCATATGTGAACGACACACCGAAAGTTAACATTTATTATTATTGGTGGTAATAAATGATTGTGACATTAATTGCACACTAATCATATTCTAGTCCAGAGATGCACAAAAAAAACATTAAATATAGTTAAGCTAACCTAAGTTAACTTAATATTAGTGAATATAAATATTGCACCAAACCTCCCTCTTAAGTGCAATTTATGGAGGATTGTACACAACATCAAGGCTAAAAATCCTTTGAAAATGTGCATTAGTAACTAGGCCTAAAGAGGTACCCACGTACAATGAAGTGTAACATGAAAAAATGAGTCACCGCAAGGTTTCTAAAATCACAATATCAATAAAAGTGTCAAAAGGTGTTAAGATATACTACAAGGAATCCTAAGAAGAATTACAACACATAAGTAGTACATATCAATGCTGAAGATATGTGCACTAGATGTGTTGGCAACCATCACCACTACTTGCTTAAATGGATAAGAAGTGTAGAAATTTGTGAATAATGCAATGGATGGGTTGGAAACCATCAACAATAATTAAGGTGAAGAGGAAACCACTATGGAGAATGTATTGGTTGGCTGGAGACCATTACCACCACTGAAATGCAAAAGAGAGCACCAAATTTATGTAGGAGCATTAACCATGTACATAAGAGAGTTTTGGTTTGCATTGAATTTTGGCTTGTAGTATGTATTAGGAGTCATATTAGGTGTTCTTGTATTCTAATTAGTCATTTCAAGTCCCTCCATGAGTGTTTACTAGCTATTTTGGAATTTCCCTCCAAAATGTGCATTCAAAAATTTGAACTTCAAAATTTTGGCATTATCAGAGAAAACAAGGCAAATTTAAATGACATGAAAAGGTTCTAAAAGGCCATAAAACGACCTCATATAATGAATTAAGGGTGTTTTCACTCCCTAAGCATGAATTCCCATGTTTGGTTAGTCTACACCTTGGTTAGGGCTAAAAAAAAAAGTTAGTTACCCACCTTTTAAGTCTTAAATGAGAGATATCCAAAATCCAACAAGTCAATAGAAATTTTAGACTTTTAGGCTTTCGGATTTTGGAAATTCTTGAAGACGCAATCCTTGTGAAATGGCAAGAACATATATGTTCTAAAAACCCGAAGTATTGTAGAAACAATCATTCTAGGGGTATATATATGTCGATACTTATTATATAGCATGCAAGAAATATAGCCAAATACTTCTTTTGAATACCCGAAGTCTAAAATCTTTTGATGGCAATTTCATATACTTGCAAGTGAAGTTGTTTATGACCGTGTTTAATGCCCTATTTTCATGCTGGATAATTATAGTAAAAGTTTCTCAATACTGGTAAACTCAAAGTTAAGTATTTCTGAACTTTTGGGTTGATCATATAATCGATTTTATGACACATAGATACAAGGAAAAGTGAGAATTGCAAAGTAATCACAAATTCCAAAATCTCAGAAAGCATTTTGACAAGTCTGAAAAGTCAGAGTTCTTTTTATGTAACCGTTAAATGAAATTTTTTAGGAGTTAGAGCCTATCATGAAGATCAACAGTTGGAATTGCTCTCGAACTCTTTCCCAAGATGTCCAAACTTTCCTACTGAGGTTTCTTAGCAATATTTCCAGAGCAAATAATGACCATAACCTTTGAAGAAATCCCCATTCTTGACGTCTACTACTTCAGCTTTTACAGGGTTGTGGCATAATTAATCAGATCATACAAAAAATAATCCCACCATAGAAATGGAAAATCATAAATTTTTAACATGGGATTGAGAGAATAATGGTTCAAAATGATTGGAAAACTACATGTAAAAACCATAGGGTCTTCTTAGAAAAATTAAAGTGTAAAACAAAACCTATTGTATATTTCTTCCACCAGACAAATTATTTTGTCGCATTTCTATGCCCATTTTTCCATATCAAGAAAAAGGTAGTCCAAGATTAATCATAATGCGAGGCAGACTATCAAGGCACCCAACATTCATTTTCCCACCCATATTTCACAGTACATTTATGAGATTAATATACATTGCAGTTAATGTCATGTTAATTAAATATTAGCATAATGTGAAATTCTAGGTTAGGGAACCATTCCCTCAAGACTCAATCTCCCCGTACCACTTATGTTTTTATGGATAAAAATTTTAGATGAAACATTACCGAAGGGAAACTCTAGGTGCACCACCTTTCATAATGCCTTCATACAACTATTAGTCTAGGTTTATACTCTCCATTCAAATAACTTTAGCACACACTCAGTTGTGTTGGTTCCAAATCGATGCCAGGTAATCCTATTTTTAGGAACTCAGTTTTGCTTTATTTTTATACTAATAACCTGTAGATTTGATAGCTCATGTTAAATCCTTGTTAATTGAGAGCATTGTGATTAAGAAATCCTTGAACATGCAAATTCCCCATTACCATCTTTCGGTTTTAGAACCATGTCCAGTGCTACAAAATGTAGAAGTTCCTATGTCAAATGCCATATGCAATGAAGACATTGTAGGAATCCAACAGATGCCAATCTCTTGAACAAGAAACACAATGCTTTCTCATGATAAATCATATCATCATTAGGATTAATGAGTAACAAGAATCCAAATGTGATTAGTCATTCCATTAGGTTGTTGGACCATAACTAGCATATTGAGTGGTCCATGATAAAACTTGCAACTTTATTAAACAAGGTAATTGGATCACGATGGAGGAATGTCACTGGAATAACTAGTTTTGTATATAATTTTTATCTATAAATCATTTCATGCGTGGTATCACATTTGAATATATCTGAGACATTTCAGACATTCTAATTGGTTACCTCTCTCATAACATCAGCCTATGATCGATTAACAAAAAATTCATATCCAAAAGAGTGTTTACATGTCCACTTGGATGATCAGTAAAGATCCCCAACTTAAATGAATATTGATACCATTGAATTAGTTAAAAAGATCAAGGAAGGAGACTTGTGGTATAAAAAAATTTATTCTCTGTATGATGTCTGAAGAGTATGACCTTTTTATTCAAAGTTCCATAAGTGATTGATGAAGATTGTCACATCTCCTTTCATGGATCTTAGGGGCACATTCGAATCCTACATCAATTCTAGCATAAAGAGTATGCTTGGAACAGTAGTTTCAAATTAACTCAACATTCCAATTATAACTATATCCACGTTTAAAAACTAACCCATATCATGTTACAAGAAAGCAACATGATCAATAGTTCTAAAAGTATAACATCAGAGTTGAAGAATTACCTATCGAAGCAATTTTAACATTCAGTTTGACGAAGGAAAAATAATGTTACCCATGGCAAACTCTAATAGCACAAAACATTCGGCATGAATGCGCTTACCCACTATTTCTTCCAAAGGAAACTTTTCAAATTTTAAGATCGCCTACAAATGGTTACATATGAATATAAGGTTTGTATTTTGATGTCGTTAAATGCTATAGTTCAATAAGTTTTTATGTTCAAATATGAGTGGTTAAATAAAAGTTAGTAACATATCAGTTGATAACCATTTGTTACCTATGATTTCATCAGTAACAACATGGCTAAGCACTTATCAGTTTTGAAATTTTGTACAATGAATTTATATATATATTTATGCACAACTCACACACACTACACTACACAATGGAGGCACAACACGCACACTGTGACAGTTTTGAACACATCATCATTGACAGTGCACAAGTAATGTCACTTTCAGAATGTCACACATCGTACACGTAGTATTATGTATGTGGGATTACAATAAGAAAATCATTAGGGTTTTGTGATATCTAGAATACAGAACCTATGGAAGTTACATGTCAAAGTGGCAGATTTAGGAGCTATCGTGACAGTCGTGCAAGTGTAATCTCAAAATTTTTTCATCATGTCAACACCTATGTTTTGACACATATTGGGCACACTTACAAGTCAAGCTACAAGGAGTCGTATGGCACATCAAGTTTTATGGAATTTTCACTGCTTAACTAACATTTTCGATCATGTAAAGCTTCAATTACCCACATGTGGATTTGTACATATGACTCATCCTAAGTCTGGATCTGCCTTCCTAAAAATGGTCCTTTGAAGTTGAAGTTGAACTAGAAGTATTTCTAAATGATTGCTAATATAAGGAAAAAATGAAAATTGACTAGGCTTGACCTACTGGTTGCCATTGAATCCATGTATCTTTTTGCTAAATATGCATTTAAATATTTTGGAGGGTTTCATAATGTATCCAAAAACCACAATCCACATTGCAAATCCAAATGTTGTTAATGTGATCTTAGTGATTGAAGTATAAGCTCTGAGATTCTTCTAAATCCAAGTGAAGTGTATTCATGCATTTTCCATGGATGAAGAGAATCAAAATTCATATTGCAAAACCACATCATAAATCACCTCGTTTTCTCATGTGTCACGATCTAAATAGTAGATTGATGTGTCTGACCTATAAGTTCAAATGAAGTAATGAGGCTTACTAAATAGAGATCACAATCTGTTCAATGTAAGAATTTAATCATATACGGTGATAAAAAAAACTTCCATGTTCAATGTATAAGTTATAGCTCATAAATTACAGATTGAAAATCGTACATGGCAATGTATGTTCTGTGAACGCCGATAGTCAAGTGGGTTCATATAGCGAGGAATTGAATTAAAGTAGGTGCTTCAAGAGAACTGAAGGTAATAAGCTTCAGAGGGTTTAGAAGTGATCTACGGGATCTTCACTGGTGAGAGAAAAACTAATCTATGATTTTCTTAAAGATCAGAATTGAGAGGACAATTCCATGGCATGGAGAAAATATATGATGATATCTCATTTGCATGAAACAGGAGCTCATGTTGTAGTAAGTTATGGCCTGCTGAAATTTTTTGGGCAACTGGCAAAAGTTGGGTCTGTTCACATGTGGACGCATCGACGTGTTTTCTCACCAACATGGAGAGGGAGATAGAAGAAAATGCAAGAAGCACGTGAAAAATATAGGGTCGAGTTGGAATACCTAATTGAATATGCATATGTTGGTCTTTGACACAGTACTTAGAGAAACTATGAACACTAAGGGGAATGTTGAATTGCATTGGCTGGTATGGGCCTTAGACGTTAGTTTGATACACTCAATTTATGGAGGGGTGTCGTAGCCATCGTTAGCATTTCAGATTGGTATAGAAGAGCTTTTATGCATATCTGAAATTGTTGTGTCCACAATATGATGTAGGGGATGACATAAATAAAGAAAAACGCAATGTTTCAAATTTGGAACCTTATCCCTCACATATGAGCATGCTTAAGCCAATTGAATTTTGCAACCTCTGTATAGCTAGATTTAAGCCTCCAACTGTAGCCTTTCTGCCCCACTATCATTTATTAAACATATCCATGCATTGTTCCTTTGCCAAGTAATATACCCTTATTTTTTCTCCACTGCAATCACCCACTTTAAGCTCACCCAAAGCATGGACAAATAAAATTGCTTATGGGAAGCTCAATTAAGTTTAAGCACCACCTCCACCTTTTAAGCTGGAGGCACGTAACAAATCCTTGTTTAGGTGGGAACAATCTAATTCATGGATTGAATCCCACTTACCTTTAGAAATGAAATGCACCTAGAGAGACTTGAATCATGATCTCTTCTTCCAGTAGCATGTTATATAACTTGTAGGTTTACACAGTAACCGACGTCATTCACCTTAAAGGAATCGACATCGGTCAAGGAAGTGAAAATGGTTAGCATCAAGGAATTGGCACCCGGTCAGCATCAGGGAATAGACACCGGTTACCTGTGTTTTTATGTTTTTATTTTAGACACGAGATTTGATCGCAGACTATTTATTGTTATATTGTTTTGCTCATAAAGGTTGTAGATGCAGAAGCTAAGGTGCGCTGAGGTGATGTAAAAAGTGAGCTACTATTATTTTTAGCTAGAGGAACTATGATGAGAAGATTATATTCTTGTATAAATATTTGTAAATATTTTATTTTCAATATTTTAATAGATTATTCCCATTCAACCAGACCTGGGGTTGCATGAAGACAATGCTTTCTATTGGAACATAATGATTAAGTGGTATGGCCAACCCTTAATGTATATGGGTCCATCACTAATATATAGGTTAATATTTAATAATATGAAATATTTATTTTCCAGTCCCCTTCTTTTTTTTTCTCCGATTTATTTTGACACTACATTTGTGCAATTAAACTCTCTGTAAATTTTGTAGGGTTTTTCAATTTTAAATCCCTAATTTTTTTTTTGGGGGGGGGGGAGATGTAATATGATATGATTCTTACTTTCATTTACATTTTGTAAATTATATGGAATTAATGTTTGTTTGGAGATTGATGTGAGCACAGGTGAAAGGGGCTTCAAATATTTACCTATGTGAAAATCACGTACAAAAAAGGAAAAGATTTGTTACTGTATGAAATAATTTTCATGTTTTCTATAATTTCAAATGTTTGCAGGTTAAATATTTCGGAAGGTAAATTCATACCCGTGTTCTTTCGTCCTCTCTAAAAGGATGTGTCACATGTGTTATTTATTTCCTGTAAGTATTTCTTTATTTACTTATGTTACGACGTAATGTTTATTTAAATATCTTTATTATAACATTATATAATATGTAACTTGATTAAATTCATATTTACTAGAATTCTCAAATTCTAATAAATATGGATAAACTAAGGAGGAGATTAAGCTCCATCAAAATAGGATTTGAATTTTTTCCATTGGAAGTGTGAAAAATGTTGTCTCCTTTGTAAATTCTAAAATTTATCTAGAATTTAAAATTACATGGCCTGGTAAATGTTTTTTAAAAAAATTAATGAGGGGGCCCGTAATAAGGGGTTATATGTGTTTTTTTTTTTTAAAAGTATATATACTATAGTTTATAATTTTTTTATAGGACTATATGTTATTTTTTATAAACTATAAACTATAAACTATATACCTCTTTTTAAAAAAAGTGTATATAGTTTTATATTATAAATTATAATAGGTTATTATAATGTATTAATATATAACCTCCCTAATATTATATAGAAGAAGAATTTATGGAATTTCACATTATAGAATATACATACAATTTTTAGACTCCATTAAAATTTGACGATCAGATGACCGTCATGACAAACCAAACATAAGGTTAGTATGACAGTCATTTAAACATAAAAATTTAAGCTCGTAGGTTCTAGGATATACTTTCACTGTGTTAAAATGGACAGTCAAATGACTGTCACGATAGACCAAAAAATAATCCATGATAACAGTCATTTAGATGTCAAATTTAAGATGACTGGATCTTTATTTACATTCATTTTTCTCAGAAATATGAAGGTCTCGGAATTTTTTTTTTATATAAGTTTGGGGGTATAATGCAAAGCCCTTTATATTGTAGGTTATTATTTTGATCATGGGGAGGTTAATTAATGTGCATTGTAATGACAATAATTAGTTATGATTAAATAGTTTCTCGTAGATCTATAAAATTTAGATCTGATTCTAATAAAAATGTTGTTTTTAATATTGATAAATATGCATCTAAATTTGTGGTACATTATATATTATAATGAGGTGTGTTTTACTGGTTTAGGAAAATAATGGCGTCAATCTATTTCTGTCTTGACAAAAACTAGATCCTGAATCAAACCAATTACAACATTTCGGTCAAAACAAAATTTATGGCGAGGAAAATATGGATGATTGTTTCTGGATCTAAGGTTGCTCCCACCGGTTGTCAAGAAATTGTAGATAACATGAATGCATTCTTGCAACGAATGCAGGAGGCTCTTTCTATGATTTTGTGCAATGTGAACGATGAGTACCTTCTATACATTGGTAATATCAAACATCTGAAAGAGGTATGGACACAACTAGAATTCATGCATGAAGGATACTTGGTATATCAATGATAGTAATGAGAGTATAATAGTTGAATGAATTCAAAGAAATAGTCTGTATATTTTTGACGATTTCTCTTTTGAATCTTGGTTTATATCTCAAAGTTTGAATAATTAAAAACTATGGCATGAAAGGTTAGGACATGTTAATTATAGAAGCTTATATGAAATGCATAGATATAATCTAGTGAAAAGTTTACATGTGTTGTCTTCTTCTCTTGAAGTTACTTCATTAAATGCTTCTAAATGATGGTTTTGATTTTGATTTAGTAAATGGTCATGATGATGTTTTGATGCTATAGATATTTCTAAAACTCTTATCTTCATAGATAAGAAATTAAATTAGGCTCAATCTATGTTAGAAAGTTCAAATCCTATTAACCTTAGGAAAATGACCAGAAAGCATCATATGTACCATGCATTAATTACCTTGTATGAACTTAAGCCGTGAAATATTATAGGGTCTAGGTGGATATACAAAGTAAAATATAATGCTGATGGTAGTATTAAAAAACATAAAACTAGACTTGTTGCTAGAGGTTTCAATCAGAAACCTGGTATTGATTATGTTGAGACATTTTCCCATGTTGTTAAAATAAGTACTGTTAGGACCTTATTTGCAATTGCCACTCAATTTTGGTGGGAAATCCACCCAATGGATAAGAAAAATACTTTTTTGAATTGTGATTTAAAAGAAGAAATTTACATGTTTCAACCTAAATGATTTGAAGAAACTGGTAAAGAAAACTATGTTTATAAGTTGAGAAATCATTATATGGTTTAAAACAAGCTCTTAGAGCTTAGTATGTGAAAATTGTTTTCTTCTTTAAACTATTAGGTTTTGTAAATTATTCTTCTAACAATGATAAATTCATCAAGAAATAAAGCTCACATATTATCATTATATGTATATATGTTGATGATTTGCTTATGATTGGTGACAATTATGATTTAATTCATAAGATTAAAGAGAAATTGAAGCAATACTTTGAAATGAATGAGTTAAGTCTCTCACATCATGTTCTTTGTATGACTGTATTTCATTCTATTTTTATTTTTCAAAACACAATATGCAACCATTGTATTGAAAAAGTTTTTTATGATTGATTGTAAACCATTTTATACTTCAATGGAAGTTGGAATAAATATTGACCCTAAATCTGCATATGAAAAAGGTTGATCCTATTTTATATACGATGTTAGTTGATAGTTCGATTTATCTAACTATAAATAGATCAGATATTTACTATACAGTAGAAATTACTTCAAGGTTTATGTAATAACTTTTTTTAGAGATTATTGGGATCTTGTAAAAATAATTTTTAGATATATTAAAGGAACAATCAATTATGGGTTGTATTATACTAATAATGAAAATGCTATCTTATATAGATTTTTTGATTCTGACCATACTGATGTTGTGTTATAAAATATAATGGATATGTGTTCAAATTTTTTTGGTGTAGGAACCATTACTTGGAACAAAAAATGTAATCAATAGTCTCCATTTCTTCTACTGAGGCATAAAAGTACAATGGAACAAGTAAAGAAGCCATGTGGCTACAACGGCTGTTGGTAGAGATACACATGGAAGTTAAAGGAAGTATTCCTCTTCTATGTGGTGGCTAGATTTGTAATACTCTTGATTACGAATCTGGTTCAAAATCAGAGGATGAAGCACATTGAGATACATATACGTTTCACCCGTGAGAAGGTGCTAATTGATGACATAAATCTCAAGTTTGTGTTGACTGAAGAAACAGGTTGCTGACATCTTCATAAAGTCCCTAAGTGCTGCAAAGTTTTGTCACTTTCGTTAAAAATTTGGAATGTCGGAGTTACCATTGAGGGGGAGTGTGCATGACAATGTCACCTCCTAATAGAACTTAGTTTTTGTAAAAATACCTTCGGGCAAGTGTAAAAAAAAATATTTGAGAAAGTGTAAAAAGACCTTCGTGCATGTATATCTCCTCGGATTCTTTTTTAGAAAGAAGTGTATAAAGATCTTAAAGGCGGTCTTTAGTAAACTCTTTAGTGCTATTGAGTTTACTGGTAAACATCTCGTACAAGCATATTGTTAAGGAGGTCCTTGGTTGTAAAAAATTCATATATGCTTGGGTTCAATAACCTTTTATGAGAATTTGTGAGAACATGTAAAACTCACAAATCATACTTAGCCACTGATCATGGGATGATCTTTGGGATTCCAAATCCTTTTGTACCAAAAGGTAAATTGAGTATGATGAAAGTGTTATAATTCTTTCAACTGATATGCTAGCCTAAAACCTCAATGGTTTAAGGATTGTAAATCATGTAGTGTACCATGAACAGATAATCTATTGGCATATGCTATGTTATCCTACTTAACATTAAGGGGGAGTGTTGTAACATAATGATTAAGTGGTCTAGCCAACCCTTAATGTATATGGGTCCATCACTAATATATAGGTTAATATTTAATAATATGAAATATTTATATTTCTATTATTAAATATGCTAACCTAGGTATATACTTTAGGTTAAATATTTAATACCATGAAATGCTTATATTTCTAATATTAAATATTATAAACCTAGGTGTATGTGTTAACCATTTAGGTTGAAAAGGTGGGTCGGGAGACATACCCGATCACCTTATATAAAAAGGACTTTCGGTTCTCATTTGATATATTCGGGAAATATATCAAATGTGTGAAAATAAAGTGATTTGATTTTACCCTTGGTAAATAGGGTTTCAAAGGAGGAGGTGATCTTACTGGATGTAAAATAAGTTCTCTGAAGTAAAAATTTATTTTCAAAGTGATTTTTACCCTATTGGGGGTTTTCAAAATAAATACTATGTCACATGTGTTATTTATTTCCTGTAAATATTTCTTTATTTACTTACGTTATGATGTAATGTTTATTTAAATATTTATTGTAACATTATATAATATGCAAGTTAATTAAATCCATATTTATTATAATCCTCAAATTCTAACACATTTACCTCTTTACCTATCTCTGGTACATTCTCTTTGTTTTCATTTGAATGGTGAGACAGAGTGTTATGTCTTCTACTATATTTCCTTTGTATTGTCTTAGTCTCAATGTAATGTAATGGCTTGCATAGTATGCAAAGCACATAGTGTTCTCCTTCTTGTAGATCCACAAGTTGTTGTGAGATCTTGTATTGTAGATCCATGATATCATGTTGTATTCTTGGTCCATAAGAATCTTGTATTGTGGCTAGTAGGATAGTTTGTGGGTACAGGATAGTATCTAGATATTGTAGAGGATGGTTGTCTTCTTGTTTACACAGTGGTAGAAGCACCCGCTTAGATGGAGGAGAGACTGTATTTCTTGGTGTAGAGTTATGGTTGCACATTGGTAGACCCTTGTGAGAGGTATTGTTTGACAACCAAAATTCACAGAGAGATTGGTTTGTACAGTGGGAGATGCAGTAGTTCATGGTATGTGAGATTGGTGGTGTTTGGAGGCATGGTTGTAGTGCACTCATGTAGATCCATTTAGATATCTAGAGGAGGAGATACTATTGGAGAGATACATTATACTCTTGTATAAAGAGTTGGTTTGTACTCTTGTTTATTATATATATTGAGATCTCTATCTTTGGTGGACGTAGCCCACATTGGGTGAACCACGGTACATGTGTTGTGTGTACTTTGTTTTGATTTGGATTATTCTAGTTCATACTTCCACTGTTGTAGATTTTGGGGATTTTTTTAGTTATGTATTTGCATGATTTGGTTTGTTATTGAATCATAGCATTATTCCGCACTCAGGATTCCCAACAATATATCCATTATAGTTGTGCATATTTTTTAGATAAGTTCTTTTATTTTTCAAGCTTTTTTGGGGTGGACTTCAGGGCTATTTTTTTGTTTTTTGAGCTTATTCTGTGGGTTTGGCATACCCACTTGTTTGCAGAGTTTCCTTAGAAGAGTGATGTAATTTCAAAACCTATCCTCGTTGACTCATGGACTTTGTGCCACGTGCTTTTATTTTATTTGATTACAAACGGAGGTTCAAACTAAAAAATCATTTTATTTTGGCACATTTTGTGGACTTCATGTCTTCTCGGAGCCATCCCCATCTCTCAAAAGTTTGGCAGAAAACTACCAAGTTTCCTCTTCTGTCAATAGATTTTTGCCAAGTGGCATCTTTTGATTAGTCCTTCTTTATGTCTTCTATTTTTCATGTCCTTTGTATTCCTTATTTCTCAGACCCAATAAACTATTTGTCTTAGTTTATTTTGGGGACCTCACATCTGTCAGGCTCATCAACTTATAAAGCTACCAAAAGGTTGACACGTGCCCTCTTGTGTTTGTTGATTTGCGACGCATGTCACATTCTATTTATTTCACATTTTATCTCTTTATCTTAATCTTTGTGCCATGTGTCTTCCTTTTATTTATTTGCGAGGGGGTCCCTCTTGCTATCTTATTTCTGTCGTAGACCCAAAAAAGTTATTCACGTTTATTAATCCTGTGAGCCTAGGTTCCATAGAGTACATCTATGCTTGTCGCGGAATACCTCCACGTGTCCTTCTCTGTTGTCTAGATCTATGATAAGTGTCAGGATGTTAGATCGACATCTTTTTCTCTAAATTTTCAAACTCTTCCGCCAACCCGAAAGTCTTTTGTTATTTGGTTAATTCCATAGACTTCACGTCTGATGGACTCATCTGCGTGGAAAATTATTGGAAAGATGACACGTGCACATCTAAAAATAGTTGATTTGTGCCATGCATAACATCCCTGCATTGGTGGTTATTTAATTTTTTTTATCGGTCAAGTAGCTTGGGTCTAGCTCGGTTAACTCACTTATGAGCTTACCTCTGCCAAGTTACAAAATAGCTCATCGAGTTAATTGTTTTCCTAAACCCCGCTCCATATCCAAAATCTTATTAACTTTGGCTTATTCTGGTTGTTTCAATTCCTTCAGGTAAATCAAGTTGGGGGAACGCTAGAATTGTGACGCATGTCTCTTTTCAAATTTTTAAAGGATCCATTGGATTTATGCCAAGTGGTTGATGCTTAGTTTCTAAATTAATCTCAATGCATTTAGTTTCTAAATTAATCCTGGATAGTTAAATTATATTAATTAATTGATTAGTTAGTTAATCAAGGATAAATATATTCTTTATCTCGACCCCGACTAAGCTCTATTAAAACAATCTTAATATCGATCAAAGCGAGTGCAATCCTTTTTGATTAATTTAACTTATTTGTTTGCATTTGTATAATTAATAAGAAGATTTGTAGCTAGTATTTTGCCTCCTGTTGGCATCCTTGATTCATTTTTTAGTTGTATTTGTCTTCATTGCCATCTGAGCATTAAAAATGGTTGTCTACTAGTTTTTCACTTGATAAGTCTTAGTTAGTGCGCGTGTGGAGTGAGAGGGGAATGCTACTATTCAGAATGGCATGAGGCAAAAGTTGATTTGGAGGAAAGTCATGGTTTACAGGTATTTTGTGTTTAGTGCATGGTGACATCACTTCTAGTTTTGTTTTTTAATGCATGGATATCCTTATGGATGACAGTTGTTGAGTTGGGTTAAGAAGAGAGAAATTTTTTAGAGTGTGAAGGGTGAAAGAAGGAAATTTTGTTTTTTTACAGTCACCGATGTCAGTAGGCATGACCGACGTCGGTAGGTAGTTGACCGGTGTCGGCAGGATCTGTCATGGTCAGTCAAGTTACATGTGTGACAACAATGTGTATATATAGTTTATTTGTGTTTCCCTTGTTTTCTTTCATCTTGGATGGTTGTGCAGTATGTTGATGACATTTTTTCTTGTATTTACACGAGTTATTAGTAGCATGGTTTTTGTTATTGACATTGATTAGCACAGGATTCATGTGTGGCCTTGAAGTTAGTCGTTGAAAGACTTGGAGCTTCTAGAGAGCCTAGTGATATGGATGGATGTACGTGGTGAGTTTATACATGTGGATAGATTATGTTTTGTGAGTCTATGATGATACAAATATTTGTTTTGCACATGGATGCCTATGAGCATGGTTTAGATGCCCTTGAGCATGAGTAGGGGATGTTTGTATTTCCTCTCATTACTATATTACTCTATGATAGATATGTTTTCTACATATGGTTTTCTTGGACATACAATTTGTTTATATAGGGTTGGATTTGCAGAATGCAGTGTTTAGATTTTTTGAGTTATGCAGGTGTTGGTGTGGATTGATCAACCACTAATTGCATGTAGAACTCATTTGGGTTATCTTTTTTGGTGTAGGATATTTACCATGCATATATTTTAAGTACATGGGATTCCTCCTAATTAGGTAATTCACCATGCTTAGGTGTCCTAGGGTGTCATTATGGTCGTACATGCATCATAGAGTGTCATAGGAGTTACATCTGATTGGCTATTCCGGGAATGTAACTCCCACCTCTTCACAGCTATAATTTTTGGGGGAGTTACACACCCCACTACTATATGTACACCCTTTCATCTTGAGCAATATAATGGAATGGAATGATGTATGGTATTTGAGCCATTTTTCCCTTAATTCATACACATTTCTCTCGTGGGTTATTTCTTGCTTTGATCTTGAAGCTAAATCATTTTGTGGTTGAGTGCAACATTTTGATGATCGCGGATTCCCTCCATATATTTTTCATTCCTCCGACATGGTATCAGAGTTGAGGGGACCAGAATTTTGTTGCTCATCATTGTTGCTCCACTGTGTAGTTGCTTATGCAACCTATCTCTTTTGTTTGTCTCTAGTTACATTGTTCAAGGGTCTTGTGTTTGGTTTGTTGGCTCAAGGTTGCTTGTGTATTGACATCTTCTACGTGCTGACTCATTTTTAGTGGTGATCTCGCTCATTTTTAGTTTGATGGTTTGGCTTCTGGTTTTTATTGGGCTTTGTTTATATGTGTTCGTCCTCTACTTGGACTAAGTTGTCTTTGTTTGAGTGGGCTTTTGCATTCACGTTGGCTCGTGATTCTCCACTATCGTGTTCATTTTCCTTGTTTGAATGAGATTCACCTTTTCCTTTTGCTTTGTTGTGGCGGTCTTCGATGCATGTTGCAGGCGTAGTTTCTTGTCCTTAGTTCAACTATGTCGTCTATGAATTAAATGGACTTCTCACATTGGTTGTCACATTGGTTGTCATTCATGCATTTTCCGAGCGCTCGTGTGCCTCTGCACCTATGGATCCTTTCTTGAATGTGCTCTCTCTCGACTTTGGACTCTGCCCCTGTGTTTGAACGTGCTCTCGTGGTTGTGTATCTCTGAGCTCACTGGTGCGGATGTTGGCATAACACATCTTGCCTTGCCACCACTTGGCCATTCCACCATTTTCTTTGGCACATGAATCTTCAATGTTACTCTTCTGGGACGGAATTTTCCAAGTTCCTCTGCCTAAGACGTTACACAATCCTGCGTTGGGATCTCTAGGCATGTGGGCTCTGCATGGCAAGTCGGTTACAACATTCAACTCATGGCACCAATTTGCATTAGCTCGTTCTGAAACCTAGCTCGGAAACCTTGCACATGGTTTCACCTCCATGCACAACGTGATAGTTCACCTACCACTTTAACTCAGTAGAATTTACAAGTACAACTCGGCTTGGTCTTACCATACAGCTCAGCTTTTAGTCACTCCTTCAACTCATGCGTTGTGTTTTTTCGTGTGCACTGCTCGGCTGCTCATGGGATCTCTGACCAGACCGTGGAAATTTTGTGTAATACAACTCGGCTCGGTCAATCCAGCCACCTCCCACATGTTGCAAATAATAAGTTAGCTTGGCCATAATGCCTTGAACCACTAGCTCGCTTTCCCTTTTAGACTTAGTTGGTGCGGTTAAAACAATATTTTTTTAATGTTTTAAGGTAAAAATATTCTTATCTTAGCATTGTAATATTTTTAGGACCTATTTTTTTGCTTGTATTTAATGTCATTCATTCGTGTGTCGAAGACGGAGGGCGAGGTCCGGGGTTGGCAGGAGGCTAATCCCCCCTCGCAAGTAAAACAAACCCTACCTAAAATTTGATGCCATTTCCAACGAGTACCCACATGACACCCTTTGCACCCATTTCAGACACTTTTTAATCAGTTTGCAAAGCTTATTGGCATTTTCTATCAGTTGCGGGAATCATTTTCTTGCTATAACATTTGGCTCGCTACTCAGTTTTGAGCACTCCTTTAGTCAAAGTTGCATGTTTTTTTGCACATTACCTGATGACATTGTCAGTTTTGTAAATGCACTACTTTATAAAGTGTCACATTCGGGGGGTAACTAGTACTCTTGGGCCTTGTATTACACATAGACGCATTATCAGTCAAGTATGATGTCTTGCATTTGTGCACCTTGCACTTTTTATTCCACATCATGGATGGTGCTCTTTCCAGACTTGAGCATCATAGGATCTCTTTATAGCCTTTGTCACTTCTTATTGGGAGAGAGAACTATTCATCTTGGCATGCTTCCATGGAATGTTACTTTTCTCATGAGGGTCTTTCACCCTTCTTACTTGGGCCAGTTCCTACACCCACTGATCATCGTTGTCTTGAGGAATTTCTCAACACTTGTAACCATGTTTGTGGTCACATGATGATGCATATCTCTAGATCTCTTTGGTTTCACGTGGTAAACTCAGATCCACTCCACCATGTCTGGGGAATTCTTCAATCCCTTTATGGAGAACCTTCACATATTGTCGTCATTGTTGTTGTTGATTCAGTTTTCTCCTCTATTTCTTTGTGTGATGACAGTTCCACTGACCCAAACTTGCTTGGTTCTACTTCTGATGACGAGGATTGTGCATCCAGTTCTGATGTCGGGAGTACTACAAAGGAATATTCTCCTCCTTCTCTCACTATTCTAGAGAGTGTTGACACATCTCACATCTCATCATATATTAAGGAGTCTCATATAGTCATCACACTCACCTCTTTTCCACCTTCAGTGTGTGATGCCCCTTTCACTCCTCTACCTTAATTGGATGACTCAAACCTATCTAGCATCGCTCTTTTGTTTGTTGAGCCCCCTCATTGGGATGAGTATCTACCTGACCTTAGTCATCTTTTTATAGAGTACACTTGTGATGTACTATAGGTTCCCCATCCATATATAGGTATTTCAGAGGAGTTCATCATCTCCCTTGTTGGGAGTGCCCCTTCTGGGACTCTTACCACTTCCACCTTTCCGGATACCTTCATTGATCCACCCTTTCTTGTGGATCCATTTTCTGTTGTGGGGGATGTTTTGTTGCCTTCACATCAGTTAGACATCCTTTCTACAGGTGTTTCCTTCTTCACTCTGACAGTTCTACATACGTGGCATTATCTTCGGTTCCTTAGCACTCTCTTTCTAGACCTATATCACACTTTCATGGACCAGACTGAGGGCTCTTTGTGTTGCTGCCTTCAGTTTCCTTTGAGGAGTGGGTGAACTTCCAACACATCATTTTTGTCCTTCCTAAGGGTAGGAACACAGTTAGGTGCAGGTGGCTCTGCTTCAGTCCAAAGGCAAAGGATATCGTGATTGACATTCTTCTGGGAGACTTCTTAGAGTTGCAAAGTTCAAATCCTACCATGGCATCTTCTGCATCCCTCTCGTCTCCCTCTTCTTCTCTCTTCTTCATCTTTTCGAGAGATTTTCCTTTTGAACATGTGTACCTTTTCAAGCTAGTCTATGTCCAGGACCCATCTTTGGCATCTTTCTTAGATGAGAGAGTTTTTTTTCTCTTGTGGTGGATGTTTTTCCCACTGGGTTTTCCTTCACTGCTTGGGAATTCTTTTTTTGCATGGGTACCTCATCAGGATTTGTGTCGAGACCCATTTCTCGCTTCTGACTTATCGCCTCATCCTAGTTTTGATGAAGGGGGGTGTTGGTGTAGGTGGTATTTTTCATCACTTATTTAGTGTTATTCCACCTCACCGGGTGAGTCATCTCACTTAGGTGGACATGGGTCTAGGTCGCATTTTAGTTATGATAGATTCTCTTACAGAATTTTTCATATATGTAAGTTTGTGTCATAGGAGTTACATTCCCATTTGGGAAAGTAACTCCTCTTATCCATTGTGGAGGAATCTTCTCTTACATGGGAGTTACACATTCACTCCCCTATATGTACACCACCTCTTTTGATCTATGGTAAGCCAAGCAATTCCATTCTACTCCATTTTTGAATCTTGAGCTCTCACATGCATGCACATTGCTTTACAAAGCTTACTTGCTTTAATATTTCGATTCCTACACTTTGGTGAAGTGCAACTATTTGATGCACGTGAATTCCTTCCAAGTCTTCATCCTTCACTCCTTGATGGTATGAGAGCCAGGCAGTCTTCGTCATTCCTCTAACAATCTTTTGATTCCCTCCAGATCTTCATCATTCCTCTGACAGTCTTTACCCAGGATCTTGTTTTGCTTATGCATATTCCAGTTTGACTTGTCTTTGGTCATTTGTATTGGTGGTTACATGGAGACATGGATAGATGGTTGGAGAACATGGTTGGTTTTATAGGTATGGCTATGGTTGTGATTGAAGCTCGATATTTCATTTTGAGTGGGAGCTCTTGCAGGTGTGTTAGTCATGGCAGCTTGGTTGCATAAGAGGCTTGGTGTTACGATTCAGTGGGAGCTTGACATATGGATAGCTTGTGTATCACAAATCAGTAGTAGCTTCGTGCAGGTATATGGTAAGTCACGGTTTGTTATCTTCTTGGTTTTAGAAGATGGTTTAATCTTCTTGATTTTTTGAGAGAATTGTTAAGTAAATAATAGTTGGTCTTCACAGTATGTTGAGTTCAGTAATGTATAGGTACAGGTTCAGTAATTTATCTCCAAGTGGGAGATTTTTGAGTTGTGGAGATTAATTGCTTCATAAATAGTTGATTTATAAACTTGCAGATTTACATAGTAACCGGTATCGGTCGGATGACCGACATCGGTTACTTAAGAGAAATCTGGCATCAGTTATTTTAGACATGAGATTAGATCCAACCTTTGATTAAAAGTTGATCTAAAGGTTGTAAATGCATAGCTAATATGCCCTAAGTTTGTATATGCTTATATAAGCAAGAAAAACTAGGGTTAGATGTAGAATTGAGTAAGAATGTTGATTCTACTTGATTGAGAGGATGAAGAAGAAGGAAAAGAAAAAAAGAGTTGCATGAAGACAAAGCTTCCATGGAGAGAAGTTTGACAGAAGGAAATGGCATGTACATCTGAATGGTGAAAAGAGGGTAATGTCTTCTATTATATTCCCTTTGTATTTTTTTGTCTCAATGTAATGGCTTGCATAGTATGCAAAGCACATACGGTTTCTTCATGTGGATTCAGATGTTGTTGTGAGATCTTATATTATAGATGAGATCATGTTGTATTGTTGGTCCATAGAGATATGGTATTATAGCTCATTAGATAGCTTGTGGGTATGTGATAGTATCTAGATATTATAGAGGAGGTTGTCTTCTTATTTGCACAAGTTGATGCAGTGATGGAGGAGAGACTTACTTCTTGGTGCACAATTATGGTTGCACATTGGTAGACCCATTTGAGAGTTCTTGTTTGCAGATTCACAGGAGAGCTTGGTTACACAAATTAGAGATGGAGTAGTTATTGGTTATGTGAGATCTAGTGGTGGTTTGGAGGCACGGTTTTAGTGCACTCATGTAGATCCATTTAGAGATTTGGAGGAGGAGATACTCAAGCAGAGATGCATTTTACTCTTGTTTGGAAGAGTTGGTTTGTACTCTTGTTAATTATAGTGTATTCGGATCTCTATCTTTGGTGGATGTATCCCACATTAGGTGAACCATGGTACATGATGTGTTATGTGTGTGTACTTTTTTTATTTCAATTTTCTATTAAATGCTTCCACTATTGTAGATTTTGGGGAATTGTCTACTATTGCATTTGCATGATTTGGTTTGTTATTGAAACATAGCACTATTCCACAGTTCATAATAGTTATTAAAGTTTAAATAATAAAAAAATTACATCATAGAATTGTTTTTGGGAGAATACGATGAATAATATTACAATTATGATGATATTTTTTATGAACTAAAATAAGGAAAACATGTCTAGCTTCAAGGGCTACCCCTTGGCCCTACTAGGGATGCCGCTCCTAGACCCTCGCTTTGGAATTTAAAAACCAAAGAGAAGATTTGTGGGGAATACATGTTGAAAAAAAGTTGTGCAAATTTGAGCCCTAAGTTTCAATCTATTACGTAAGCAACGACATAATGGAGGACAGAGGCATAAGAGGTTGGAGGTTTATCAAAAACCTCTTGTTAGTCACCAACAATGAGGCCGCACGTAGATGTGTGAATATTTTTGGTGTGATTTTGTTTTTAGTTGTGAGCTTCATTTTTCAGAGTACATGTTTTGCAGCGTGTTATTGTTTCCAGTTTCCAATTGATTTTTGTGATATGTTTGAAGAACATTCCTATTCTGATTTGTAATCAGTGAGTAGTGTTTCCTACATAATTACCTAAAGGAAATACATAGTGGACAGATGAAAGCACAAGGAATAGCAACATCATGATATTGGGTTGTTGGTTGTCCTATAAAACCATCCTTGAAGGTTGTTGGGTATCTTGAAAAACCATCCAGATCATGAGCACACACAGGCGAAAAGTTGCATAAGAAGTGCATTTTATTTTCTCCCATGTTCACACTAGGGGAGAATGTTAGGAAAATATTATAGTGTTCACATTATTTATATTGTTAAGATATTTACCAAAGGGTAAATATAATTCATTGTTTGTAATTAGTAAAATTGTTAATCTTATATATTGTTATAAAAAAACAATATATATACATGTTATTTGTCAGTATTCCTTCCTATTTTATAGGAAGTAGTTTTACTTTTATTTTGGTTATATAATAGCCAGTGTATGGATTTCATGTTACATTGATTAATAGAGAACATTAATATTTTCCATGTGGAAATATTTTCTACCATCATGAAACTTCATGAAATTTGAAACATAACATCTTGACATGATGATAAAAGATATTTTTGAGGTGTTAGGTAATTTTGAACTGTATAGTATAAGATACTCATGACATTTCTATTTGGAGGCTAAACAGACCCAATTGAAACAAAGAATCTAAAATTGAGCTTATCTCCCTTTATAAATTCTTTCATGTTTGATATGGAAGTTGTAAAGGCATAATGGGTATCAAGAAAGTGCATTTTTCCTTTAGAAACTGAGTTTATAAAAAGTTATCATGAAATTTATTTTTCAACAGGGATATAAATTGTGTATGTAGTTTTGAAGGATAAATAAGACTGTTTGCAATTTATTTGTGTTTTCCAAGTAGGTAGACGTTTGTGAGAACAAAAGAAACTTTACGAATCTATGAAGATTCCATTTAAAATATAATATGAGCATAACTTGTACTAGGAGCATTGAGTGTATTTTCTTAGAGAGGACTGTGACAAAGTTCTTGGAAATATTACCAAAAGAATGTAATGACTTCCTTGGCAGTAAATAGTGGTGAAGAATCAAAGAGTGCTTGTGGATCCATTTTGGTAGAAGCTACAAGATAGAATGAAAAGTCACGAGTAAGTGGACTGTAACCAAAATTAAAGGCTAAGTGTTAAGAAAACAAAGTTACGACAAATTATCAAAACATGATAGTTTTGAGGTAAAATAGGGCATGAAGATATGTTGATAGTTTATTGTTTAAAAGGTATTTCCAGTACAAGGTATGAGTAAGATGTATTGCAATCAAGAATGGTAATTCTCAGAATAAAGAAGAAACCTTGAAGGTTACTAAGTGAGGAGAACTATAATACACCTTTGATAAGGCTATGCGAACTTGTAAGTTGAATGATACAAAAGTGCAAAAACAAAACTTATACCCAGACAATGTTTACTGAGAAAGTTCATGTTCATGGTGGAATAAGTGAGGTAAAGTTGAAATAATTAAGTAAATAGTGAAGAGAGAGTGAAAATATAGCGATAAAATGTAAAGGAACTAGTGAGGGAAGTTGAGACAGTCTTTAACTAAGAAGTACAATAAGAACACAACAAGGAGGTAAAAAGAGAGGACAATCAAGTTTACCACTTTCCAAGAAACATATATGAGTTCATTATGAGAATGGAGAAGAATATTGAAGGTGCATATGTGCAAGAATGAAATTAATAGTTGTAGGAGAAATAGAGAACATGGTCACAATACTCTGAGGAAGAATGAATCTTGCTAGAGAGAGTTCATAATATGTACTACACTTATATGTTTGCTAATGATTCTCTAATCTGATTCTTGACTTGTTGAGACAAGTTTTTACTAATAAAGAGATCAAAACATTGTTGGTAAAATTGGAAACACCAACCAAAGGAGTGATTTGACTCTTTTCATGATTCTTGAAGGTATAAATGGGCTCAAATTTCAATTAAAATAGTTTGTACATGGGTAAATGGTGAAATATTTTCAATATCCGCATCTCAAATGACTAACATAAATTGAATAAATTTCCCATAGTAGATGTTGAATGATCAAAACATAATAAAGGAACATAGAAACCCCATCAATTGACAGTAGTCTCACACTACATACCCTCTATAATGCTGAATGAGCAGAGTGTATAAAAATAGTTATATGAGTGGAACAAAGACATTATTGGAATGCTGACAAAGAGGCATTGTATGAACCATAATAGCTCCATAAAAAGATACTTCCAAGTTATCAAAAGAAATTTCAAAGATACATAAAAATTATCATAAATGATTAAAAGATATTGTATGGCTTGAATGGAGATGGAAGAGAAAAAAAAGTCGACATCTGAAAAAGGTTGGTACAAAAAAATATGAACACACATGAAGGTAGAAAAGGCTTAAATAAAAAAACCCCATGACACTTTATAAATCAATGTGAATATAATTTTCCGACCACAAAACCAAATAAAATACTAAAAACAATGTGAGAATTGCTTCATCAAGGAAGCACTGCTATGTAGTATGAAAAGTGTGTGGACGATGTAATTGAATGATAAAAGAACCACACATCTAGTGTTGATGTAAACAACATTGATGACACCACTACAAATGATGTAAAATCCATCTTGAATGAAATCAAATGGTTGAGCTCTAACAAACCTTTACATGTATATTTCCTTGAATTGGAGGACATATGGATTGAATGTAGAGATGCAATTTCTCTAAGGAAGAAGGATCATTACAGATTGACTCTTGAAGAAGTTAAGAGGTATGATTTTCTGATATCCCCGACAGAACGCACGATGATTTGAACATCTTGGATCATTTGTATGATAAGATGAAAGTTGACACATTGGGATTTCTTTCAATTTATTATTCAGTCAAGGAATGCACATCCATCGAAGAGTGTGCCACTGTCATCCTCAACCGCACATATCATTGGCTCATGTCTTTGGGAATCCAAAAAAAATGCAAATGAACTTTCTTTGCTATTCAACCAAGTGTGATTGATTTTCTAGCAAGAGTCCCCTATTAAAATCCTCAGGATAAAACAACGGCCCCCAAAAAACCAATAAAGCTTAAATTTACTAGCAAAGGAGGGAGAAATACAACTTATTTTATCCCAACAATGGTGTTTAATTTGGATGTTTCTCCACCTCCAAGTAGTTAAGAATTATTAAATGGTTCTCTCACCACACAACTCCCTTTGGCATGTCCTTTAAGGGCCATTATTTTTGTTCCTACTTTTATGTAAAGAACTCATTCTCCTTCCCTGGGTTAAGTACCTTCTCCACCAAATGTTTTTGGTATGACCTTCATCCCCACTCCTCATAACTACTGTCTCACAACCTCTTCTCCCATTTATTCTGCACCTTATTCTCTTATGGTTTAGGTTTTCTCCTCCCTTCTACCTCTTTCACATGGGACTAGTCTTCTCATGGGTTCTCCTCCAAAGAATCCTCCTCCTCCACCAACCATTTTCATTCATATTCCGCGTCTTCTTCCAATTTATCTATCTTTTACTCTACCACTATTCCCACAATTTTCTTGTCAACTCCTCTCCTCTTGGCTTCAGTATCTACACAGTGTATTGGTAAAACTTCTATTGATACATCCACATCTTCTTTGCAAAAATATTAAGTTTCTTCTACTCTATCCTGGTTAGTAAGACAAACCCCAAATAAGAGGAATGAAGTGGATCCCCATGAAGCATTTGATTTGAACACATTATATATGAATACTTCATGGACATCAAAGAAGCCATATATGCTTACCCATATTACGAATGATCAATCTGCGGAGAGATTAGTCAAAATTACTGATCTAGCTACAAATAAAAACAAGGAGAATATAACTACTGCAAATTATCAAATTTCTAGGGTTGGTCTAGGAAAATCTATGAAGGAAGGCATAAAATAAGATGTTCAAGTCACCTTTGGCACTCTATTTGACAAGTTTGACAAGGATAAGGTAAAAAAGGAAGAACTAAATGAGAATGTTTATAAGTTAATAAGCATTTTATACAAGATCATTCATCCTACCCAAACCACAACTCTTGTAACAACAAGATTGGATGCATCATCTATAGCAGTAGCTAAAACGATAGGACAATAGGGAAGGGCTATCAATTCTTGGATTGAATGACTTTGCAAAGATGGAAAATAATTAATTAAAGAGGTTGTTAAAGTTCATGATGACATTGAAGTAAAGAATCTAATAGTTGTAAAGATGAGCAATGAATTTGAACATGAATGTAATAATTGGGAGCTCACTATGTAAGTATTTAGTGAATTAAAGAAGGTTGATACAAATATTCTCGTCAATGATAAAGTGATTAAAGAATGCATAGGAAATATGAATATTATGAGGGGCCATTGAGTTCCTTGTTTGGATTTTGAGTGAAGTAGTGGAGAAGTTGTAGGAAGCAAGAAGAGAAGGGACAAATGCCTCCTTTGATATCAACGACAAAATTGTTAAACTGTCTTATAAAATTTATGATGAAGATCTAAATGCACTACTAGCTAGCACCATTTTTTTTTATCAAATTCAAAATGTTAATTGAGGAGGATCCCTGATTTGGAGAAATTTTTAATTTACAATCAATTGACAAGCTGGTGATGCATTAAAATGTTTTAGATAAGATAAGAAAATATGTGAAAAATGTCCAAAAGATTCCAGGAAAATTTATTAGTGTGTCTGATACCTGTGAAGTATTCAATCAATGTTCATGTGGGCTAAGATAAAAATGATATTCAAGAAATGATAGAGCGATATCATGAATATTAATAGAGGCATAGGGTCACAAAATTTGAAGTCATTGACATCCCTACTAATCAATATATGAAAAAGGAAAAGCATGATAAGGAAGCAAGTTGGAGTTTTTTGTGCATTTTCTTATTTTTCTCAAACATGGAAATTTCTAAGATATTTTTGCATCTTGTTGTACAATATATAAATCGAATTGGTCATTTTTCATACGAACCAGTCAATATGTATCTAGCATGGTCAAATTTTCAAGGTGAAATAAGTCTAGAAGTGTAAATCAAGTTAGTTTATTACTTTCTTTTTTTTGTATTAGGAATTAGTCAAAAGGTGTAGTTGTGCCTATTTTCACTCGCTTTTTTTTGTCTATAAATGAAAGAATGCTCAAAGCATTTAGTGAATTTTACGGTTGGAGCAAAAAATATTTTCGGGATTTTTGTGAGAAGAAAAGAATATTTGTATTCTATTTTTCTGACAATAAAGGAATAAAGATATCAAAATTTTCAAACTTTATGTTGAAGTTAATATTGATATTATGTTGTTTTTCTTATGTTCAATGCATTGTGCTTCCTTGTTATTCTATAATTTTATTACATTATCCTTCGAGCAACTTGAGTGAGTAGATTAGGATATGTGTTTGCCATTCTAAAGCACAAGTCTCTCTCTCTCTCTCTCTCTCTCTCTCTCTCTCTCTCTCTCTCTCTCTCTCTCTCTCTCCGATAATCCCATTCTAATATTCTTAGAGAACTACCTTCCTTTATTTTCTAATTAATTTCTTTACAAAATGAAATATATTGAGATGATATTTCATCCCATGATTGGATTAGTGAATATTCCTTCATTATGCTTAGATTAGCAATAAACAAGGCGCCTCCCCTTATTCAAGGAGAAACGTTTTCCCATGTGCTGTGGTTGAACAATATGTATAAGTAACACTGTTTTTCTTTTGATAATATTTAAATAATAAAAATTAAAAAAAAGTTATAAAAGTATTTTAAAATGTTCTGTTTACTATATGCCTATCACACTACACAAAAATAACAAACCTTCTCAAAACTTTCTTTGCTTTTTGTTATTTTCTTCATGACTCTTTCAAATTATTATTTTTATTTTTGTTTGGGACTCTTTGAGATTATTATTTTTAATTTTGTTTTGGACTTTCTTTGAGATTATTATTATTTATTTTATGTTAATTCACATGCGCGTGCGCACGGACACTCTCATTTAATATATCGTGTCGGTTCTTAAATGTAAACATTTTTTTATTTAATGTTTAATTATAATAATTTTTATTTATTATTCATATGTTGATGGTAAAAGTAAACCACTCACATCATTACAATCCTAACTGTTATTGTAAAACGCCTATTGACATAATCAAATGTATATGTGAATCCAATCAGTATATTATTTATCAATCTTATAATCACAACCATATGTGAATCACATCAATACTTTATTTATCAATCTTTTAAAAATTGCATGTACATTACATATACCATATTAATATTGTTTTACCTATCTGTCATGTATGTTAACACTGAGTCAACTTATGCAAAGAAAGTAAAAAATTCTCAAAAACAAAGCTGCGGTGCAATGTTGGGGCACGTGGCATGCAAGCTGGAGGCCTCTGGTTCAAGTTTTTGCCTATCCCTCTTTGAATGATCAGATTTTGCTTTAGCTTGCCCTTATTTTGCAAATACTAATTCTCTTTCGGCTAAGCTGACTTACATAATGTACATCTCAGTGCTAAAGGCATTGAAGGTACATCAGAATAAAGGCATGACGGTATGGCAGTCATCTAAAATTCAAACCAAACATTCAACTGGATCACCTGCAAGCTAAGTCAACACCCACAACTCGAATGTTGTTTAGAATCGCTTTTGGGCCGGTAAGTTTGGCACGTAGATCTTTAAATAGGCCATCACCTTAACTTCTCCAGACAGTTAAGGTAAGTTGTAAAGAAATGGACAAACACTTTACCTTTAGTGCCATGCTGGTATTCATTGCAGTAGTAACTGGTGGGGCGTTTTGTTTAGATGAGACACCTGATTTTCCAGCGATTGTGGATGGTCTATCTTGGAATTTTTACAACACGAGCTGCCCCAGCCTGGAGTCCACAGTAATAGCAACTCTTCAGCCAGTGCTAAATAAAAACATCTCTCAGGCGGCCGGTTAGTTACGACTTCTTTTTCACGATTGTTTCGTGCAGGTTTGTTAGATTTCTGGGCTTTGGCCTCTTGTTCCTGGGTAGGACTCCAGTCAAAAAAACCTTTTACTTACTGCCTCTTTCTTCCTTTATTTTTATTTTTTGAAGTCCTCGTTTCTGTCAAGATGGTTGTGAATACCTCCCAAAAATCTACATTGATCAATCAAAAGAACATAACAGAGATATCTTTGCAGGGGTGTGATGCATCTATCCTACTAAATGGAACAGGGAGCGAGCTGGAAGATGCTCCAAACCTGACTATCAGAGATGAGGCATTGGAGATCATCCAGCTAATCAAGGATGCAGTTGAAGCTGAATGCACCGGCGTTGTGTCCTGTGCTGACATCATACCATTAGCAGCTTCCTATGCAGTATACATGGTACAAATACTTGATTCTAAATATAGTTAGCAAATACGGTAAAATCTTAAAATCTTCCATTCAACAATTTTAGTATTTTAGTATTTTAAGTGGTAAAAATATTAAAATGCTGTATTTAGAAAATTTACGCTATTTTATATTATAAATATTTAAATTATGAATATTTCTAAGATTTTATGGTCAAGATTTTCATTTTTCAATATTGTTTAAAAGATTTTCATCAATCACTAAAGATTAGTAAGACTGTATTTTTTTTTCAATATTTATAATATTTTTTTGATTCACCTTTTTTTTTTCCCATATTTGAAGACCACTCTGTACAAAAGTTGCTACCTTAATTCTGACGTAAGAAACAGTTTATATATGCACTATCTAAAGATGAACAGACTACCCAAGGTGGTTTACTATATAGATAACAATATAAGATCTTGACTACCCAAACATGAGGTGGTAAATGATTGGAGCTTCCCTCCATATGCAGCCACTTTCAAATATAAGTTTGGTTCATTCTGTGATGGTTTTTCAAAATGGTGGTTTCGCCAACATAATTTCAAAGTGTTAATTCTGAACAGGCGGGAGGACCAGAGTTTCCAGTACCACTTGGGCGCAGAGACAGTCTTACCTTTGCTAATGAGAGCGTAACAGTGGACAATCTCCCTGGTCCAACTTCAAATGTATCTGTATTAATGGCTCTTTTCGTGGAAAAAGGATTCACTGATTACGCAGACCTTGTTGCACTCTCAGGTAAGTTTTCTTTTATGTTTTCACATTAAAAACATTTGTTTAATTTTACTATTAGAACTGCTCATACTATTAGAAAAAATATATGAGAGTTACATGAACAAGGGCGACCAGAATACTCACTCTGATAAATTTTTATTTACAGGGGGTCACACGTTTGGAATTTCCCACTGTGCGTCGTTCGTAGACAGACTGTATCCAACACAGGATCCCACTCTGAATGCGAGCCTGGCCAAGGAGCTTTACCTCACTTGTTCCTCTGTTTCCACTGTAAACACCACAGATCTCGACATTCTCACACCCATTGTGTTCGACAACAAATACTACGCAGATCTTGAGAATGGAGACGGCATTTTAACATCTGATCAGAGCCTCTACAATGATTCCCGCACTCAGGATATCGTCAAAAACTTCGCAACGAATATGAGTTCATTTTTCGAAGGATTTGTAGTTAACATGGTGAAGATGGTTCAGCTTGATGTGCTCACGGGAAGCGAGGGCGAGATTCGACAAATCTGCTCACAAGTGAATAACGCTTCTGCTTCCTATTCCATTGTAAATGAAGGAGCTGGTCACTCATCAGCGACTCTTTAGAGTTTCGTGCGTAAACTTATTATGATAATAAATATGTCTAACGTATCAAATATGAGATAAGTGAAGATTTTGAATACTTGTTGAATTGCTTTAGGAATACATCATTGGAATATAACAACATTTTGCCATGGATACTTCCGTTTTCTCAAATTAAATAGTATAACGTTTCTATTTGAGTCATAGACTTTATGATAAACGCACATCATCATTTCAAGATTTGTGATAGTTTGTGTCTACCTTTATAATTAAGTAACAACAAAGGTAAATCCCTTAGTTTTGGAAAGAAGATACACATAACGTTTTTTGTTTTTTGTTTTTTTTGTTTTTTTTTTGTTTTTTTGAAGCCAATCAAAATGAAAGTAACTCTTTTTGGGTTTTAAAAATAAAATTTTACATTATGAACTCCATTAAAATAAAGTTTCAAAGTTGTTTTTATTGAAATTCAAAGTTTAATTTAAAAAAAAATAAAAATGAAAGTATTGAATTCTATATATGTTCTAATATAATATTGGTATTGAATGTCTATCTTTTTAATTAATCCTAAATATATTTTTGTTTATTTATTAATTCATATGTTTAGTATTGTTGGTAAATCCATTGTAATGTCTTTTATTTAAAATATTAATGAAGAAAACTTAACTTTATGAAGTCATTTTAGTCTCAATCTATATTTCTTTCTTCTCCATGGAATGGATTTATGTCATGTAATAATTATTTTCTCAATAGACCCTCGGTGAATTCTATAACATCATATTTGTGTTTACACCCTAATTACATCTAATGTGTTATGTTATGGAAATGCACAACAATAAGAAGGATGTAAAGGTTTGCAATATGTAGACTATTTTGATCTAATTAACTTCAAAAATTAATTATACACAATCAGCACAATGCATGCTCAAACTTGAAACAATTGATAAACGATAAATACTTTCTCAAATACACAAGAGGAGAGGTAACTTAGTTGTTCAGGGCAAGACAAAGAGAATATGGATGTGCGAGAGATTGAGATAGAAGGATATGGAATTGTAGATTCTTTAATGAAAGTTTTGGAACTGAAAATCCTATAGGGATAAGACTGTACATCTATTATATGGTCCATAGCTGAAATGTACGGTCCTAATAATGAGATGTATGGTTTTAGACCCTTTGAAATTATGGATTTGTAACTTTCTATGTAATTTTATTTTCTGGAAATGATCTTCTCCATTTTTTTTATCTTACTTACATGGCTTCACGATGACCTGTAATAACCTACAACAAAGTATAAACCCTAGCGACATGTAGAACTCTTCCTCAAAGAATTAGAATACCAAGAGGAGATAACATATCTGTGCGTTTGAGGATGAAATACCCATAGTGGTCAGACTCCATACCATTGAACCAATCCAAATGTTACACTACATGTCCTCATTGTGGGATCAAGCCTCATGATGTTCTCCTAGGTGCTTGTGCAAGTGTGAATAGGCAACCAACCCCCTAGGGGCACCCTCGTGTCTCTTAACACTAAAATAGTAGGCTAATTGTGTAGTATAGAATGTGCCTAGTGTGGTAGTAGTGACATGTGGTGTGCCTCAACTTATATATGACCTAACCCTTTGTTCATTGAAACTTTTCATGCTTGGAAATATATAAAGCTAGACTCTTTGACTTGGTTGAGTGATTCAAACTTGTAGTATGGATTGTTTTAGATGATGTGCAACAGAATTGAGAAGATTTAGGAAGATTAAGGTGTTTGGATTGATATTTTCAATAGGATCTTGTAAGATTTCGAAGTGAGTTATAAAGTGATGATGACTTGCTATATAACATTATGTAGGTGAAATACTCTAATAAGACCAACACTAGAAAGATAAACTGACCCAGAGAATGATTTTACATTTATATCAAATTCGATGATTATGAAGGGGTGGGATTGTACGGGTCAACTAAGATCAGACCATATATTCAGAAATTTCCATACGTTTTTAGACCAGAGAGAAATGTAAAAATTGAAACTTGTGTAATGCATGTTGAATGTTTTAGGCTTCTTTGATTAAATAATATTCTCAAATCAATGACAAAGTAGAGTGTAACTTGATAAGAATTTTTTAGAAGAGCTAGAGAGACGAGGATAGTGGATTTCGAATGTGAGAATTTTTCTTGGCAAAGGAACATGCTCAAACTTGAAATTTTGTAACGCCCGCAAAATTTCACACATGAAAACCAAAACCAAACATGGATTATACTAGAAAAATTATGGAATAATTTTTGTTTAAAGAAGGAACACAACGATAAGCTAATCCCTAGGTTAATAAACAATAGACACAAAATTAATTAAATAATGATATTTAAATAAAAGAATTGATTTACTGTACGATAAGGTTAAACATACTTCATTCAAATGATCCTAAATAAATTTAATACAGTGGTTTCCTAAGGTCATGTAAAATTAAAAATTAAAGTCCAAGTCAAAATGACCCTTTCATTACACCAAGCTAATTATTTAATTCTCCATTGTAAAAGTAAATTAAAATAATAAGGGGAAAACTTATTTAATTTAATTCAAAGATAAAAGGCAACAACTTAATTACTTTCAAAACACACTAGTGGCCCCATTCAAAAAAGAGACCCATGCGATCAAATGATCACCTCACCTACCTCCACCTAACTATTGTAGGGGACAATCTTGGCTCTTGGATGAAACCAATATGGACCATTGGATGAGAGGATTTCAAAACAACCCTAAAAATCCTTAAGGAAGGCTTTATTTCATTTCTCTTTTGTTCATTTCATTCATTCTTGTCTTTTTTTTAAATTTTATAGGTTAATGGAAGATGGAAGAGGAGGAAGCCATGGATTGTTAGGAAACAAGGGATAAAATATGTGGAACAATCCCTCACAAAATTGCAACAATAGAAACTAATATGCAGAAAATATTACAGATCTCAAATAAAAGTGTAGGATAAAATAACACAACACAAATAGACAATATTTAACGTGGTTCACCCAATTTGGGCTACGTCCATCAAGAATCACTTGCTCATATTTTATTACAAGCCACTACTCTCTCAATACAATACCCAGATTTGTTTGGAGCTATGCTCAACAAACTCTACATAGTTCACACCCGAATTCAAAACACATTTGCAATGTTACATCATACCTACCATATGCATAAAACCATATAAGTAGACAGCTGCTTAAGCAATTTTACAAAACCGTGGGCCAAAACCGTCCCATAAACCTATGGGTCAAAATCCCGCCCATATGAGAAAATCACGTTTCCCGATATATCGGGCACGTTTTAAGGCCAATTTGTTTTCTTGGGGGTTATGCCCCCAAACCCTGGCAAGACAACTGTGGAAAGTGTACTTTACTCTTAGTGTACAATATTTAACACTTTCTCACATGAAAATAGGCTCCACAACCTAACATGGACAAGAGTGGAGGAGCTGGGGATGGATACACACCCCTCCTCAATGCTATTTATTTTATTTTCATTATTTTCTCTTCTACCCTATCTAAGGGATTGTAATTTTTCCAATTTTTTAAAAGCAATAATCAACCAAAAATACCCATTTGGGTATTCTACATTTTTCCAATAGATCCATTTTCTATCTACTTAGTATTACATTTTTTTCTCTTTACTTATTTAAGTAGATATACACAAATAAATTTCTTATATATCAATAAATAAATGTACACACACACAAACACACATATATATTTAAATTTCATTGTAATATTAAAATCTAAATTTTGTTAATACAAAATAACACACACACACACACACGCACGCACGCACACACGCACACACGCACGCGCACACACACACACACACACACACAATTTTAATAATGAAAGTTAAACTACAAGGCCGCGACTACCAAATTTTACACAGTTCACCAAGAGACCCTTCCCTTAATCATTTTTTAATCCTTTGACAATTAGACACCAGATGACCCAGAGAAAAGAAAGTTCTACATCTAAAAGGGAAGCCGTCATAATCTAGATTTTGAGTCCATATTGAGTCCTTGACATTGAGTTCCATATACTCTTTATCTCGACCTCTATTTTGTAGTTGCGTGCACAAATTTGGGCTATCCATTTTACTTATGCATCTGGGTTTTTACCATTCATGACTGAGCTAGGTATTCTTCATTTCAAGCCTAGCTCATGGATTTTTTATTGTATGGACTCGTCGCTTTGTTCTGGGTTGCGTTGGTTTCTGGGTTTCCATGGCTCAGCTCACTCCTGTAGCAACTTGGCTATGTTTGGTTTTCTGCGAGCAGGGTTTCTAGAAAACTCAACTTGCTGAGGGTTTTCAAGGTAAGCTTATGTAATTCATTCATCAAAATTGCATTGTCTTTTCTTATAACTATAAAGTTGAGTTTGGAAGAACCCATTTGATTTGCATAACATATTTCACTGTATGGGTTCGAGCCAAATTTTTAACTCAGCTTAGAGGCCGACTTTTCCAATGTGAGCTGGGTTTATATATGTTTTTCCTGAGTTAATGTTTTATATGGATTGGTGTGATATTGCTCGTCATTCACCATGTTTTTGTTCTACAGTCATAACCCCCCCTTTTGCTATTCCAAATCTTTACTATTGGTTGTGCATTTGTTTTGCATAGTTGGTTTTTTAAATTTATATCGAATCAGTGTTGCTTCATTGTATGAGATCTGTCTTTGAGATAACTTGCTATGTGTTTCCGTGGCTCAGCATAACTCGACTATTGACAGATATCGGTCAGGATTCATATTGTTGGCTTTTCTTTCACCTCTTATTTTTGCGTCATGATATCTCCATGAAAATGCTCAACTCATTCTTTGATACTGTTATAGATGTATAATTTTTATCTTGTTTATATGCCATGTTGCTTTTGTATATTTTTGTCTCTTCCAAAAAGAGTTGGACGTACAAAATGTGACCCAATGTGAGCTCAGTATTTGTAACTCGATGTACCATTTTCATATACCTTGCATACTATGGATTTGGGATGTCTTCTAAATCTGGCATGACTGTAGTTTTGCATTGAGTTGTGATCAATTTATTGGCTTAGCTATTATTATGAGCTCAGTTTTCCTATCTCTTCCGAGTGGCTTGGTGTATGCACTGCACAACTCGAGACTACTATTCATGGTTTGGATAAGCTCTTACCATTGCAACCCTTCTTGAGCTTGTTGTGGTCTAGAAGAATGACCTAGATTTGCTATTGATCACTGAAGCACTCCAACTTGTTTGGATACATGGATGATTGATAAAAAAATGCATAGTTATTTTCTTTCCCTTTCATGAGTTGCAGATTTATCTTGTTTACATGCAAAGAAGATTGCCCATTCTTTAAATGTATCTTTATATTTATTTTGAGTTGATATGAATTGGAATACCTTGCTGCATTTTCATGAATGTTCGGCAATATTTTCAAGCTGTATCATGTATTTCTAGGCCTGATGTAAACCTGTTATTATTTTATGATGATGCATATACATACAAAATTGGTAACATAAGAAGTTAGAAGCCTTGAGTTTCAACATGATTTAATATTTCATCTTTTAGGTACAATAGAGTAGCTGTTTGGAGGAATCCAGAAAAGCTTGGAAACAAACTTCAATCAGGAAATTATGGGTTACTTCTTACGTTTTCAACTTTATATTTATGTTTATTTCCTTTCCTTAGGTAGCCATATCCCATGGCTTGTGTGGGATATATGTACTCTTTCTCAATGAATAAATGAAATTTTCTTAATATGAGGAGCTGTACATGTTTCCTTTGCACTTCTTTTCATTAATATGATGTTAAAGGAACCTTTTGCAACTCAACACACTAAGTTAATTTCACATAATCATAAGGAATAAAATAAATTAATTGTACATTTTCTTGATCATCTCGAACACAAGTAAACACAACTGATTCAAACTATACTTAATCCCAACTCTTCAAATCTGCATCTAAATATTTTATTTTAGAATGTGATTTCTGATATATGATGCACTTTATTCCTTCATAAAATCCTTGCACCAGTCTCAAGTGACTGATGCATGGATTTGATGAAGATGACATCTCAGAAGGGAAGTATATTTAAAGAATTGCATCCTGGAACAACACTTAAAGTTGCTAATTTCCTTGTATGCCATTCCCAAAACTATCCAAAACTAAGCAACAACAAAAAAATTGTACCCCCCTCTGATGATTGACCAAAAATGGTAAGCAAGTAGGCCGTGTGCAAATAGGAGAACTAGGTACAAAGTGTTCTTTAGACTTAAGTGGCCTAGGAAGCCTAGATGTGGTGATAGGTGTACAAATATCATCTAGAATAAGTTTAGGCAATGGTGTGCATGGTAGAACACCTTTGAGAGTAGAAAATTTCTTATTATGAATGAACTTGAGACATGAATGGTTCATGGAAGGAATTAATTTGGCGATGCTGATCTAAGAGGATGTCATAGCCTTTGATTGAAGATGCCAAAGCAAATGGCACAAGCATGGTAAGAGGCCCAACTATAATGGGAAGCCTGATGTAGCCAAAAGAATTAAGAACTGGATATGAGATATTAGACAATGGACACTTTAAAGCCATGAGGAGTGCAATGGAATACACATTAATAGGAGCCGATGGATAGATCATAGTATTATTGATAGTATGAGATCCAATAGAGACATTGATACACAAGGAATTAAAAGAGAATGTAGCATGATAATCATGATATGAAAATGTACAATTATTGGTGGAGATGAATCATCAATAAAAACAATAAAATCAAGAGGCCCCGATGAAGGAGGAGGCACATATCGATATGTATGATTAGCAGAAGAATCAATAGCTTGTGTGTCATGCTTTGGAAAAGGTTCATTAAATATTTTTAGCTTTTTTCTATCATTGACCGACTTAGAAGCAGAAGGGTCAGGGAGCTCAATTGCATTGTTTTCAGTAAGATCTTGAATAAGATGTTTAAATTTGAAACAATGATCAGTGGAGTGTCCAATGGATTGGTGATAGTAACATCAAGAATTTCCATCATAATTGAGGCCATAGGGGTGAGAAAGATCAATATTGAGAGGTGGAGGAAGAGTGATAAGATTGCTTTCAATAAGTCGAGGCAATAAGAAGTGAGGTGCATAGGGTAATATAGTAAATGTGTGCTTTGAGGTTGCAATTGAAGATTTTCAGGTGGAGAGATGATATTAATAGTTACTTTTTCTTCGGTGGGATTAGGAGATGGGTTGAATCCAGAATTAGCTTGAAACCTATTAGAAGAGGGTGAAGGAGTATCATGGTATTTTAATTAGTCCATAGATAAAAGTTTGACTTCGCGCATTTTAAGCATATGGAATAATTGATAAAAATATGGAGAGGTATCAAAGATAACAATCTCTTGAAGTGGTGGTAGGAGGATTTGAATAAAAAAATCTTGCAATTATTAATAAATGAGGACATTGGTTATCTTAGCTAGGTTTTTCTTGTAACACAAAACATAGTCAGCTAGATGCCCATTAGATCTTTGTTTGATTTGAGAAAGTTGTGCATAAGAGATATTGGTGCCGATATTGATGGAAAA
Source organism: Taxus chinensis (assembly GCA_019776745.2). Lineage (NCBI taxonomy): Eukaryota > Viridiplantae > Streptophyta > Pinopsida > Cupressales > Taxaceae > Taxus > Taxus chinensis. Next base: position 134,796,790 of record CM034156.1, read on the forward strand.
GTGAGCAATAAAAGCATCAAATAGATGTGTAAAAGAAGTTACCGAATGAACAGGTAGATCATATAACCAACACATGGTGTAATCTTGTAGACTTCTAGGAAATAGCTTAACTAGTTAGGTATGATCATCCACATAGTCAAAATATGCCACATGAAAAGATTAGAGATGCTCTTGAGGGTCAACATGGCCATTGAATATGGGAATCTTAGGGGTGATAAAGTTATGAGGAAGTGGATAATCTGAGATGGTGGGTGCAAAAGGAGTGTGGAGGAGTAATGAGGAATCAAGAGATGGAGAAAAGCATGAAGTAGCTTGCTGAAGTTGATGGATTTGAACTTGTAAGTTCTGGTAAAAGGAAGCTAAGTCTTGAGTGATGGAAGAGGATACTTGCCATGTGTGATAAATAAGAGGTGGAGTGAAATGGTTGGTAGGTGTAGGAATGGAAATGTGAACAATAGAGGTAGGTGGAAGGGTATAATTTAGAGGTTGTGTTGCAATTGGAATGGAAGTAGTATTAGAGGTAGGAGGGTTGAGATCACCTAGGTTGGTGGCCTCCTCATGAGAATCAAATAAAAGAAGATCTAAGTCTTGCAGATGTTCAACAATATGAGCTTGGAGATCATGAAGGTATTCATCAGTAAAGGGGTCATAGGTTTTAGCCATAATAGAAAGATGAAAAAATGCCTAGAAGAAAAGGCTGGGTTTGAGTGATGGGTTCACCAAATGATTTAATAAACAATACATTTATTAAACCTTATTGTAGATTAACTACTGTAATAAATAATGTGTAATTGCTAACATACAATATGACACAAGAAAATAAGCATGTAAAGTATAAAACTCTAAGCAAAGGAGGGAGACAAGATGACTTAGATGATTTATGCACAAAATGGAAGTGATCTGGGAAGGGTAAAGTGCTGAAAAAAATGAAAACAATGTTGTAATTGATCTCTATGAATTCTTAAACTCACGAATATTTCTGGATAGGGGCGCCTGGGAACAGATTACTAGATTAGGGCACCTGTGACTATATAAATGCTCATAATCTAGTTTTTACTACATCACAAGGTCTTAGTTATTAGTTCATGTTGATTTCTTGATGTTCACTCCTTGATCGATGAAGGTACTTGTAACCTACAAAAGAGAAGCTCACCTACACAGGCCCACAGACCACATCAAACCTAAAAAGGAAAATGAAAAATGGGGAGTTAGACTGACCCTGATGGTCACCCCGAGAGAGAATTTACTAACGGGCATTGCACTACATATTAAAGTCCATGTAGTTCTTGTGTGTGTATGTAGAAATGATGACCTAGGAAGCCCTTGTACAAGATGCACTAGATGGCGGGCTAGATTTTCTCTAAGATGAAAATGTGTGGATGGAATAGAATAAACTTCCCCTTACTATGTTGTGTATGATGAATATGTAGTCCCTTGTCCCTTGAATGGATGCTAGATGAATGCCTTGGAGTTATTTAGGTGCTTTTTGAATGCAATATTAGGTGGTAATAGTAATGACTAGTTCTTGGTCCTTTATTTTGAACACACAACTATGTTTTTATATGATTCCCTAGTTTGAATTTCGTAATTGACAACTGGAAGGCCGAACCATAAGTGAAAAAGATGCATAAAAGATAAAAGGGACCCAAAAAGAGTGAGTGAGGTAGAAAAGGGTCAAGGGTGCCCAGAGGGGACATGAGCTCCTGGGTGGTGTTATCCTGGTTGGGTGGTGGTGTTTGAATCCATGAATGATAAATGAGTTAAGTTTCAATTGGGATGTAGGGTGTGCAAGACCAAAGATAAAGCAAGAGATAAAGAAAAGAGGCCAACGATAGTTGTAAACCACTAGTTTTCTTGCTTAGGAATCATGTAAATGCTAACATGTTTTTAGGACCTAAAAATGGAACCAAGTGCGTGATTTTGTGTCTATAATGTATACTATTATTAAAATTTCCTAAATAATTGGGAGTGTGAATTTGAGAGGAGATTGATTTCACCAGTTTGGGGTAAATCTACCCAAATAGACGTGTCTTATGTCAATGAATTTATCCTATATAGGGTTATACTAAATATCTCCTCTCAATGTGTGATCTTCTATATTTGTACTTTAATTATTTTGACCTAATAATTTTACAATCACAATTGTGTAACATATTAGGGATTCTTATTTTTCAAACCCTAGTTCTCCTCTTTAAAAACCTAAAAATGGGTTAGTCATATTGTGTTTAGTTACTCACACAATGGGTATGTGGAAATACTTTGAGGAGACATCAAACCTACATAATCCACCACCCAATGAATGTTTGAAAGATGTGCATAACACAATGTGTTTTGGAAATGAAAACTTCAATGGAACCTTCGGTACTCAACAATGATATTTGGTGTAGGATGTATCCTTACAAAATATCCTAAGGAAGCTATATATAATGTATTCATACATAGTACTATCTGATGTGATTGAGAGAGTGATTTAGCAATTCGGTGATTTTTCACGATCTCCTACATAGTACCCAAATAAGTGTCCTAAGAGGACCTTTAAGAGGATAGTGTAAGTGTGATTCTATAAGTGAATATTGTGAAAGGTTTTCCCTATCAATTGACACTAGGTCTATTAGGATAACTTGTGAATTTGAAAAAGTGACTGTTAAAACTTTGGGAGATGAATTCATTGACTTAGGACAAATTGGCCCAAACATATTTGTCTATCATAGATGAATTCATCCTAGTAAGGTGAATATTGAATTATATTAGTTAAAGGTGGTGGTAATTTTTCTAAAGATATGTTCTATATTCAGAAATTAGGTTTTTAATTAGTCAATGATTAGTACCAAGTGTGACCTAGTGGCCAGTAGTTCTAATTGAGAAAGATGCATATATGACCTAGTCATTTAAGTGCACAATGAATAATGAGATGAGATAAATACCAATTTTTATTTCCATATGTAATTAGTTTAGATTGAGGAATATACATATTCAATTGAGAGTCATTTGAAGATTACTTATAAGCTGCTAGAAATATAAAACATTTAATTATAGCCTGAAATGTCAGAGATAGTTTTGATAGTAATTTTTAGAATACTTATTTAAAATAATGCTGAAGCTTCTCTGTAACATCAATCTTTTTCTTCTTGTGGAGTTTTCACTATGGTCTCTTTACTTTCACCCTAAAATAGTCATAGAGAGTTATGTGAATTCAATGGTAATTTGTAACTTGGAGCCATATGAATGCAACTGTGGAGTTTTAAGGAAAATTTAAAGTAAATATTGTATATTTTTAGTGATCAATGATCTTAATATATTATTTTTCAAAATGGGGAAAAATTATAAAGGGTGGAGGATACGGTACTAAAGGGACATAATTTATATTCTCCACAAACCTTTGATGAAGAAGATGATGAAGAGGAAGAGGAAGAAGAAATTTGTTATGACTCATACAATCCATCCACCCCAAAGAGTTCACTAATCCCTCCTAAAAATAATATTTTCAAAGCATAAATAATTGAACTTGAAGACGGAAAGCTCTGCATTCATTCACCAAATGGAAACAAGGCTTATCATTTTATCATAGCAAAGTCAAAGGCAATGATTTTCTAGATTTTAACATCTATTTTTGTGTTTCCAGCAACAAAATCTGTGCAGTGGGCATGGAGGATGGCATTGGGAGATATAAAACTAGGGCTTATGCCCTGCAACATCCCTATATTACTAGTATGACCTTTCTAGAATCTAAAGGTTTTGACATGGATCGAGGGAATTGAAATACAATCATTTTGATATGAATGGAAATAAATACCACTCCCATGTATTTTTCATTTCTAGATATGTAAAGAGTATTTTTCAATTATCTTATTTTCCTTTCATTTGTCTCTTGCAGTTCTCTGTTGCTAGAATGAAGACGTGAAGCCAATCAAATGTGCCCGTATCTCTAGGAATCCTACATGGACGTTATGCATTAGGAACATTCAGTGCGAGGAGGAATTTGGTAAGAAATAGTTTGTCATCCATGTCCTTCATAATATAAGATCATTGAGTTATAATGAAATAAAGAATGATCTCTTAAGAAAATTTAAATTCAATGATCCAAGGACTATTTTCCTTTCTAAGTTTACAATGAAAAATTTAAATTCTAAGGGATTTAGACTAATCTATGACAGTGTGAAAGATGTAGTCTGGTTTGAACCCATAATTACAATGATAAAAATGGAATTGATGTTCAAAATCCAAGGCCTAAAAGGGATTTTTCGAATAGGGAAAATAAAATATAAGGGGTTAAAATTTTTGGGTGCTCAAAATAAAGAGGTTGGTGATATAGTGATTGAACATTTAGTATTATGTATTGCATTGTACTTATTGCTAAATGTGTATACATTATATTTATGAAGGGTTATTCTTATACAATTTTGTATGCCATTCTATTAAATATTTATAATTAGGTTACATTTATTTAGAAAATAACATTCAAATGGGTATTAAAAGATGCATATTTTCTTCTTGTAAATTCATTTTTATATTCAAAATTTAACACTCTTTAACATATGAGGCATATCAAGCTTAGAAAATTGTATTATATATGCAACTCCTAAACATTAAACATAAATTCTCAACACTAATAACAAAAATCTTGAAACCTGAATAACACAATGAAGGAAGCATTAATGACAACATAATTCCTTAAACACTCTTTTGACACATTAAAAACTCATCAAATTCCCTAAACATAAAAGGATCATTGTAGACAATAACAACACGTATACGTATTATTAAACCATACAACTTAAGTTTTGGAAACTAGACCCCAAATTTTGAAGTTCAAAGATAACTCCATGTAACTGAGAAGCTAACTCAACACAACTAGCAAGCTAACTCCACACAACTAGTACACCTAAGCAAGCTAACCAACAAGTGTAGGGGCTAACACAAGTGTAAGAATTATCCTGATAAATATATAAAAGGATAAATAATAACCTACACTAACACCCTCCCGTAAGCATAACTTAGGTGGGTGGAAAAGAAGGTGGGTCTTGGCAACAAGGCCTGGTGAAGTACCCATGTACAACAACTGGGAAAATTGGACACCCCAAGGTACCCAAAACCAGTAATAACAAAGTAGAGAGGGCAAAATCCTGCTGCAAGATATCCTCAGAAGCTTGGCTTCAAAAACTCATATAATGTTGAATAAGTGTGGTGTGTGCTATCTTCTGAATCTATTGCTCAATCATATAACTCAAAAAAACAGACACTGGGCTTCACCAGAATAGCTCCACGCAAGGAGACTTTCAATGGAGTGATGTTGAAAGTGAAAAATAAACACCAAACATAATTTGATCAACTGCTACAAATAGGTGTGCCATGATCCAAGAAAAACCAAGGCAACAAGGCAAGGACATGAGATCCAAATAAATAGGAGTGCCACGATCCAAGAAAAAGCCAAGGTAACAAGGCAAGGGCATGAAACTAGAAGAAGTAGTATCAACACCACACCCTCCCATACTGTAGAATGGGTAGAGTGAAACCATAGATATGTATGAGTTGTCAAAATCAACTACTCGAACACTGACAAACTAACACTGGGCTCCACCAGAATAGCTCCCCCACAAGAGAGACTGTCAACATGCCAAAAAAAGTGTCGTAAATACAGATCCAAAATATCTCAACAAACATGAGAGATATAAATGTATACACCCATAGATACAATAACGCAACACCCAAAAGTTGAGGACGTCGGGCTCAAACGAAATTGCGTCCACAAAAGATTACAACACTCTCCCAAATTAGCACTTTATAATTGAGTGCATGTACATATTACAATGAGTAAAATTACCTTTTACATTTGAAATATTGTATAAAAATATCACCAATGCGTAGATCTCAAAAAAATACACAATTTCAAAAAAAATATCACCTTAATCCGAGCTACGGATCAAAAATTATGAGCTCTAAAAGGTTTTGCTATTAAAATAATATTTTAATGTTGATCTTCTTTTCAAAAGGTACACGTGACACCCAAATGTCCAAAGGGTAAAAGAGTGCATCCGTACAATACATGCTTGCGATCAAAAGATAAAAGCCTACGCCTAACACCTAAAATGTCCAGAGGGTAAACCATTGCATCCAGAGGGTACACATCAATATCCAATAGATAAAAGAATGCACCCAAATGGTACAGATCTGCGTCCAGTGGATAAAAGAATGCATCAAAAATTGAAATATTCAGAGGGTAAAATACTGCATCTGGAAGGTACACGCTTTTAACCAATGGATAAAAGAATGCACCCAGAGGGTACAAATCTACATCTAGTGGATAAAACACTGCATCCAAAACCAAAATATCTAGAGGGTAAAAGATTGCTTCCGGAAGGTACATGCTTTTATCCAATGGATAAAAGAATGCACCTAGAGGGTACAGATCTGCATCCAAAACCAAAATATCCAGAGGGTTAAAGAATGCATCTGGAAGGTACACGCTTATATCTAATGGATAAAATAATACACCCATGGTACAGATCTGCATCTAGATTTGATTGTCTCAAAACATGGTCAAGTTTACAGTGGATTTTAGGGTTTTGGCACCTTCCACATCCAATGGCGCACTCTGTTTTGCATAAAAATGCATGTTGCATAAAAGTGCTAACAATTTCAAATACATGAAAATAATAAACCCTTGCTTGCAAAGAAAAACTTACAGATGGATTTCTACATCTTCTATTGCTCTGATACCATGAAATGAACGATAAGAAGATTGTTCCAAGCTGCGATCTCAAATGATAATAGTACACCGCATTATATTTTCAAAACAGAAGAGCTAAAATACAATATATGGAAATCCATCATAATCCATAATGCTCAATACATTACAATATAATGACTTGAATTATTCAATAAGAAAGATGTACATATAGGAGGGAAGTGCAACTACTACCTAAATCAATGGTGAAGAACTCCCACTAATTGATACTAGCAATTAAGTTTACTCCAAAAGACTAGTAAGCCAACTCCACATAACTAAGAAGCTAACTCCACACAATTAGTACACCTAAGCAAGCTAACCCAACAAGTGTAGGGCTAACACAAGTGTAATAATTATCCTAATAAATAAATAAAAGGATAAATAATAACCTACACTAACATTATTAAACCATACAACTTAAGTTTTGGAAACTAGACCCCAAATTTTGAAGTTCAAACCCTAAACCCTAAAAACAAATTGTGGATATAAATATTGAATACTAAACTTGAAATCCTAAACAAGAAGAGAAATAAATCGTAAATAATAAACCATAAATCCTAAATAGCAAAGCTAAACACTATACATTAAATCCTTACCACAAACCCCAAATGTAAACACAACATTAGGGTTTTAAACACTTTAAGCACTAATTTATCACATTGAATAACAATGTAAACATTCATATGTCATCATAAACTCTAAATAGTAAACCATAAAAACACAACCTTACACACTATATCGTAAACCCTAAAGACTCAACATAAACTCTTGGTACTAAACACTTAAGGCAAACCTTGCAACCTGAGTAACACAATGAAAGAAGCAAAAATGATTAAAAAAATCCTTAAATGATGCTAATTTAATTTTTTTTATTGGTGATTCATGTTTATAATAAAAATTCCTGTTAAAATTTTTGTTTATGGTGGAAAGGGTTTGATTTAGTTGTTAAACATGAAAACTTATGTGACATCGCGGACCACGAAAACTGAACACCAAACACATAACTTTATATAGGATGAGGACACCATTAACACAAAACACACCATCTTGAACACTCATTTGACATGCTTATATTTCATGTGATCCCCCGAACAATAATGGGTCACATTGAATAAGACAAATGATCATATGAAATCATTAATGACAAACCATGATTAATAAACACAAAATGCTATTAATAATTAGAACACCATTAAATACATACGACACCTTAAATACTCATTTGATATGGGAAGCACTTGCACGACACCCTAATCACTAACAAACAACTTGGAATAGTAACTGAACTCATGAATCGTGAAACCTAAATATTAAACTTCAAATCATAAAATGTGGTAATAAATATAATCCTTGCAATTGGAAGGTTGATAGTGAAAATGATGATATTTATTTTTAATGAAATACTCATAATGTTTAACCCTACACGATAAGAAGTGCACTCTAAAGAGGAAAAGTTATCCACTAAAGAAGAACTGTAAACACCAAATCCTATGTACTAAACAATAAACTATGGATCAAAATATATTAATCAAAAACCTTGAACAAAAACCATAAATGTGAACTCTCAACACTACAATCTTACCCCCAAACATATACCTTGAAATGCAGACCTGACATAATGATTTTTGTTTAGGGTCTTGTGTTTATGGGTTTGCATGAGTGTTTATAAAGTTACATTGATTATTGGTGTTTATGATATGAACTCTTGTTAAAGTTTTTTTTATGGTGGTCAGGGTCTAAGTTGGTTGTTTTTTTTGGGTTTATGGTCAGTATGAAGTTAGACCAAACCTTAAAAAAATTTCATCTCTATATTATTATAATGATGATGATGATGATGGTGGTTGTGGTGGTGGTCACAATGATGACGACGACACAAATGATGATGAAAAAAATGTTGATGATAACCATAACCATAACCATCACCATCACCATGATAATGATGATGAAAAAAAATGACGAAAATGAAAGTGATGATGACAATATTACTATTATTTTAATTTTTATATTAATAAGAATAACATAAATAACAAAATTAACTGTTATTTTAAAATAAAATTATGTTTTTTTTTTAATAATGGCAAATAGTTTTTTGAAAGGGACTATACCCTTGAATACAAAATAAGGCCTTTAAGCCGGAATAAGAGTGAGAAACATAGCAGGACTAACCAAGTCCAGGTAATACAATGAAATTCCACGTAGCCCAGAAACAACTACACAAGCGAGACTTAACAGCAAAACAACAGCAAAAAAATAGTAACCCGACAGCCAAGAAATAGTAAGAATAAAAAAAGAAAGTAGTAGAAGCATGCAGGACTACTTCTTGGCTGCTTGATCAACACTGATCTTGACTTTTTTCCAAGCATGAAACATACCCAAAGCGGTCATGTGGGCAACATCCGTCTTATCGAGCTCCTCGATGGTTCTTTTGCTCTCTTTTTCATTGCCCCAAAGTGCAGCCGGGACACCGCTGAGGTTGGAAACACTTTTGGCATGCCCCACGATGAATTCCTCAATGGCCCTAAAGGCGGCAATGTTGTAATCATGCCTAGTATTATTATGTTATGAATACGAATATTAATAATAAAATTATTATTATTATTATTATTATTATTATTAACATTAATTTTAGTATTATTATGTTAACATTACTAATACTAATAATATCAATATCAATGTTTGTTTTATATGTAAAATTTTATTATAAATTCTAAATATTATAAAAATGTTAAAAAATTATAAATTTTATAAAATTCTATTATAATGTTTGTTATATTTGATAATTTTGTACTGATAATTTTAAATCTAAAAATTTATTATAAAATTTAATATTTTTTAAAAATAGGTTTTCTCATGATAGCTCTCCCGAACCCTAACTATATAATCCCTACACATGATAGCGTA